>JBBBDQ010016761.1:0-59312 GCA_037127315.1 Ascarosepion bandense | reverse complement strand
ATACCCTATAGTATCGGCCTTGATCCACATCTAATCGCTTAGGCACATTACGTGCTGTAATGGATAACAATCTTTACTGGCTGTAATCATTATAATTGAAAGGTTTGATCATTACGGGATACCCCATAGTATCGGCCTTGATCCACATCTAATCGCTTAGGCACATTACGTGCTGTAATGGATAACAATCTTTACTGGCTGTAATCATTATAATGAAAGGTTTGGATCATTACGGGATACCCCATAGTATCGGCCTTGATCCACATCTAATCGCTTAGGCACATTACGTGCTGTAATGGATAACAATCTTTACTGGCTGTAATCATTATAATTGAAAGGTTTGGATCATTACGGGATACCCCATAGTATCGGCCTTGATCCACACTTAATCGCTTAGGCACATTACGTGCTGCAATGGATAACACTCTTTACTGGCTGTAATCATTATAATTGAAAGGTTAGATCATTACGGGATACCCCATAGTATCGGCCTTGATCCACATCTAATCGCTTAGGCACATTACGTGCTGTAATGGATAACAATCTTTACTGGCTGTAATCATTATAATTGAAAGGTTTGGATCATTACGATACCCCATAGTATCGGCCTTGATCCACATCTAATCGCTTAGGCACATTACGTGCTGTAATGGATAACAATCTTTACTGGCTGTAATCATTATAATTGAAAGGTTTGGATCATTACGGGATACCCCATAGTATCGGCCTTGATCCACATCTAATCGCTTAGGCACATTACGTGCTGCAATGGATAACACTCTTTACTGGCTGTAATCATTATAATTGAAAGGTTAGATCATTACGGGATACCCCATAGTATCGTCCTTGATCCACATCTAATCGCTTAGGCACATTACGTGCTGTAATGGATAACAATCTTTACTGGCTGTAATCATTATAATTGAAAGGTTAGATCATTACGGGATACCCCATAGTATCGGCCTTGATCCACATCTAATCGTTTAGGCACATTACGTGCTGTAATGGATAACAATCTTTACTGGCTGTAATCATTATAATTGAAAGGTTAGATCATTACGGGATACCCCATAATATCGGCCTTGATCCACATCTAATCGCTTCGGCACATTACGTGCTGTAATGGATAACAATCTTACTGGCTGTAATCATTATAATTGAAAGGTTAGATCATTACGGGATACCCCATAGTATCGGCCTTGATCCACATCTAATCGCTTAGGCACATTACGCTGTAATGGATAACAATCTTTACTGGCTGTAATCATTATAATTGAAAGGTTTGGATCATTACGGGATACCCCATAGTATCGGCCTTGATCCACATCTAATCGCTTAGGCACATTACGTGCTGTAATGGATAACAATCTTTACTGGCTGTAATCATTATAATTGAAAGGTTAGATCATTACGGGATACCCCATAGTATCGGCCTTGATCCACATCTAATCGCTTAGGCACATTACGTGCTGTAATGGATAACAATCTTTACTGGCTGTAATCATTATACTGAAAGGTTTGGATCATTACGGGATACCCCATAGTATCGGCCTTGATCCACATCTAATCGCTTAGGCACATTACGTGCTGTAATGGATAATGAATCTTTACTGTTTGTAATCATTATAATTGAAAGGTTAGATCATTACGATACCCCATAGTATCGGCCTTGATCCACATCTAATCGCTTAGGCACATTACGTGCTGTAATGGATAACAATCTTTACTGCCTGTAATCATTATAATTGAAAGGTTAGATCATTACGGGATACCCCATAGTATCGGCCTTGATCCACATCTAATCGCTTCGGCACATTACGTGCTGTAATGGATAACAATCTTACTGGCCGTAATCATTATAATTGAAAGGTTTGGATCATTACGGGATACCCCATAGTATCGGCCTTGATCCACATCTAATCGCTTAGGCACATTACGTGCTGTAATGGATAAATAATCTTTACTGGCTGTAATCATTATAATTGAAAGGGTTAGATCATTACGGATACCCCATAGTATCGGCCTTGATCCACATCTAATCGCTTAGGCACATTACGTGCTGTAATGGATAACAATCTTTACTGGCTGTAATCATTATAATTGAAAGGTTAGATCATTACGGGATACCCCATAGTATCGGCCTTGATCCACATCTAATCGCTAGGCACATTACGTGCTGTAATGGATAACACTCCTTTACTGGCTGTAATCATTATAATTGAAAGGTTTGGATCATTACGGGATACCCTATAGTATCGGCCTTGATCCACATCTAATCGCTTAGGCACATTACGTGCTGTAATGGATAACAATCTTTACTGGCTGTAATCATTATAATGGAAAGGTTAGATCATTACGGGATACCTCATAGTATCGGCCTTGATCCACATCTAATCGCTTAGGCACATTACGTGCTGTAATGATAAATAATCGCATTACTGTAATCATTATAATTGAAAGGTTAGATCATTACGGGATACCCCATAGTATCGGCCTTGATCCACATCTAATCGTTTAGGCACATTACGTGCTGTAATGGATAACACTCTTTTACTGGCTGTAATCATTATAATTGAAAGGTTTGGATCATTACGGGATACCCATAGTATCGGCCTTGATCCACATCTAATCGCTTAGGCACATTACGTGCTGTAATGGATAACAATCTTTACTGGCTGTAATCATTATAATTGAAAGGTTAGATCATTACGGGATACCCCATAGTATCGGCCTTGATCCACATCTAATCGCTTAGGCACATTACGTGCTGTAATGGATAAATAATCTTTACTGGCTGTAATCATTATAATTGAAAGGTTTGGATCATTACGGGATACCCCATAGTATCGGCCTTGATCCACATCTAATCGCTTAGGCACATTACGTGCTGTAATGGATAACAATCTTTACTGGCTGTAATCATTATAATTGAAAGGTTTGGATCATTACGGGATACCCCATAGTATCGGCCTTGATCCACATCTAATCGCTTAGGCACATTACGTGCTGTAATGGATAACAATCTTTACTGGCTGTAATCATTATAATTGAAAGGTTAGATCATTACGGGATACCCCATAGTATCGGCCTTGATCCACATCTAATCGCTTAGGCACATTACGTGCTGTAATGGATAACACTCTTTACTGGCTGTAATCATTATAATTGAAAGGTTTGATCATTACGGGATACCCCATAGTATCGGCCTTGATCCACATCTAATCGCTTAGGCACATTACGTGCCAGAATACGGATAACAATCTTTACTGGCTGTAATCATTATAATTGAAAGGTTAGATCATTACGGGATAAATTTGTAGTATCGGCCTTGATCCACATCTAATCGCTTAGGCACATTACGTGCTGTAATGGATAACACTTTACTGGCTGTAATCATTATAATTGAAAGGTTTGGATCATTACGGGATACCCCTATAGTATCGGCCTTGATCCACATCTAATCGCTTCGGCACATTACGTGCTGTAATGGATAACACTCTACCGGCTGTAATCATTATAATTGAAAGGTTTGGATCATTACGGGATACCCCATAGTATCGGCCTTGATCCACATCTAATCGCTTAGGCACATTACGTGCTGTAATGGATAACAATCTTTACTGGCTGTAATCATTATAATTGAAAGGTTAGATCATTACGATACCCCATACTGTCGGCCTTGATCCACATCTAATCGCTTCGGCACATTACGTGCTGTAATGGATAACAATCTTTACTGGCTGTAATCATTATAATTGAAAGGTTTGGATCATTACGGGATACCCCATAGTATCGGCCTTGATCCACATCTAATCGTTGTAGGCACATTACGTGCTGTAATGGATAACAATCTTTACTGGCTGTAATCATTATGGACCAAAGGTTTGGATCATTACGGGATACCCCATAGTATCGGCCTTGATCCACATCTAATTCTGCTTCGGCACATTACGCTGTAATGGATAAATAATCTTTACTGGCTGTAATCATTATAATTGAAAGGTTTGGATCATTACGGGATACCCCATAGTATCGGCCTTGATCCACATCTAACGCTTAGGCATATTACGTGCTGTAATGGATAACAATCTTTACTGGCTGTAATCATTATAATTGAAAGGTTTGGATCATTACGGGACAATTTATGGGTATCGTCCTTGATCCACACATCTAATCGCTTCGGCACATTACGTGCTGTAATGGATAACAATCTTTACTGGCTGCATCTATTATAATTGAAAGGTTTGGATCATTACGGGATAACCCATAGTATCGGCCTTGATCCACATCTAATCGCTAAAGCTTAGGCACATTACGTGCTGCAATGGATAACAATCTTTACTGGCTGTAATCATTATAATTGAAAGGTTAGATCATTACGGGATACCCTCATAGTATCGTCCTTGATCCACATCTAATCGCTTCGGCACATTACGTGCTGTAATGGATAACAATCTTTACTGGCTGTAATCATTATAATTGAAAGGCTAGATCATTACGGGATACCCCATAGTATCGGCCTTGATCCACATCTAATCGCTTCGGCACATTACGTGCTGTAATGGATAACAATCTTTACTGGCTGTAATCATAATTGAAAGGTTTGGATCATTACGGGATACCCCATAGTATCGGCCTTGATCCACATCTAATCGCTTAGGCACATTACGTTGTAATGGATAACAATCTTTACTGGCTGTAATCATTATAATTGAAAGGTTTGGATCATTACGATAAACTCCATAGTATCGGCCTTGATCCACATCTAATCGCTTAGGCACATTACGTGCTGTAATGGATAACAATCTTTACTGGCTGTAATCATTATAATTGAAAGGTTTGGATCATTACGGGATACCCCATAGTATCGTCCTTGATCCACATCTAATCGCTTCGGCACATTACGTGCTGTAATGGATAACAATCTTTACTGGCTGTAATCATTATAATTGAAAGGTTTGGATCATTACGGGATACCCCATAGTATCGGCCTTGATCCACATCTAATCGCTTAGGCACATTACGTGCTGCAATGGATAACAATCTTTACTGGCTGTAATCATTATAATTGAAAGGTTAGATCATTACGGGATACCCCATAGTATCGTCCTTGATCCACATCTAATCGCTTCGGCACATTACGTGCTGTAATGGATAACAATCTTTACTGGCTGTAATCATTATAATTCGAAAGGTTAGATCATTACGGGATACCCCATAGTATCGGCCTTGATCCACATCTAATCGCTTGGCACATTACGTGCTGTAATGGATAACAATCTTTACTGGCTGTAATCATTATAATTGAAAGGTTAGATCATTACGGGATACCCCATAGTATCGGCCTTGATCCACATCTAATCGCTTCGGCACATTACGTGCTGTAATGGATAACAATCTTTACTGGCTGTAATCATTATAATTGAAAGGTTTGGATCATTACGGGATACCCCATAGTATCGGCCTTGATCCACATCTAATCGCTTCGGCACATTACGTGCTGTAATGGATAACAATCTTTACTGGCTGTAATCATTATAATTGAAGCGTTTGATCATTACGGGATACCCCATAGTATCGGCCTTGATCCACATCTAATCGCTTCGGCACATTACGTGCTGTAATGGATAACACTCTTTACTGGCTGTAATCATTATAATTGAAAGGTTTGGATCATTACGGGATACCCCATAGTATCGGCCTTGATCCACATCTAATCGCTTAGGCACATTACGTGCTGTAATATTTAACAATCTTTACTGGCTGTAATCATTATAATTGAAAGGTTAGATCATTACGGGATACCCCATACTGTCGGCCTTGATCCACATCTATTCTTCGGCACATGCTGTAATGGATAACAATCTTTACTGGCTGTAATCATTATAATTGAAAGGTTTGGATCATTACGGGATACCCCATAGTATCGGCCTTGATCCACATCTAATCGCTTAGGCACATTACGTGCTGTAATGGATAACAATCTTTACTGGCTGTAATCATTATAATTGAAAGGTTTGGATCATTACGGGATACCCCATAGTATCGGCCTTGATCCACATCTAATCGCTTCGGCACATTACGTGCTGTAATGGATAAACAATCTTTACTGGCTGTAATCATTATAATTGAAAGGTTTGGATCATTACGGGATACCCCATAGTATCGGCCTTGATCCACATCTAATCGCTTAGGCATATTACGTGCTGTAATGGATAAATAATCTTTACTGGCTGTAATCATTATAATTGAAAGGTTTGGATCATTACGGATACCCCATAGTATCGTCCTGGATCCACATCTAATCGCTTCGGCACATTACGTGCTGTAATGGATAACACCCGCTGGCTGTAATCATTAATTGAAAGGTTTGGATCATTACGGGATACCCCATAGTATCGTCCTTGATCCACATCTAATCGCTTCGGCACATTACGTGCTGTAATGGATAACAATCTTTACTGGCTGTAATCATTATAATTGAAAGGTTAGATCATTACGGGATACCCCATAGTATCGGCCTTGATCCACATCTAATCGCTTCGGCACATTACGTGCTGTAATGGATAACAATCTTTACTGGCTGTAATCATTATAATTGAAAGGTTTGGATCATTACGGGATACCCCATAGTATCGGCCTTGATCCACATCTAATCGCTTAGGCACATTACGTGCTGTAATGGATAACAATCTTTACTGTAATCATTATAATTGAAAGGTTTGGATCATTACGGGATACCCCATAGTATCGGCCTTGATCCACATCTAATCGCTTCGGCACGTCGTGCTGCGCAATAGGATAACAATCTTTACTAGTATGGCGTCATTATAATTGAAAGGTTAGATCATTACGGGATACCCCATGGTATCGGCCTTGATCCACATCTAATCGCTTAGGCACATTACGTGCTGTAATGGATAACAATCTTTACTGGCTGTAATCATTATAATTGAAAGGTTAGATCATTACGGGATACCCCATAATATCGGCCTTGATCCACATCTAATCGCTTAGGCACATTACGTGCTGTAATGGATAATCTTTACTGGCTGTAATCATTATAGTTAAAAGGTTCAAGATCATTACGGGATACCCCATAGTATCGGCCTTGATCCACATCTAATCGCTTAGGCACATTACGTGCTGTAATGGATAACAATCTTTACTGGCTGTAATCATTATAATTGAAAGGTTTGGATCATTACGGGATACCCCATAATATCGGCCTTGATCCACATCTAATCGCTTAGGCCGCATTACGTGCTGTAATGGATAACAATCTTTACTGGCTGTAATCATTATAATTGAAATGTTAGATCATTACGGGATACCCCATAGTATCGGCCTTGATCCACATCTAATCGCTTAGGCATGATGGTGCCAATGGATAACAATCTTTACTGGCTGTAATCATTATAATTGAAAGGTTTGGATCATTACGGGATACCCCATAATATCGTATGAATCACATCTAATCGCTTAGGCACATTACGTGCTGTAATGGATAACAATCTTTACTGGCTGTAATCATTATAATTGAAAGGTTTGGATCATTACGGGATACCCCATAATATCGGCCTTGATCCACATCTAATCGCTTCGGCACATTACGTGCTGTAATGGATAACAATCTTTACTGGCTGTAATCATTATAATTGAAAGGTTTGGATCATTACGGGATACCCCATAATGTCAATGATCCACATCTAATCGCTTAGGCACATTACGTGCTGTAATGGATAACAATCTTTACTGGCTGTAATCATTATAATTGAAAGGTTAGATGTTGCAGAATTTCACCGCCAGTATCTATGACCTTGATCTTTATCTAATCGCTTAGGCACATTACGTGCTGTAATGGATAACAATCTTTACTGGCTGTAATCATTATAATTGAAAGGTTTGGATCATTACGGGATACCCCATAATATCGGCCTTGATCCACATCTAATCGCTTGGTACGTTACGTGCTGTAATGGATAACAATCTTTACTGGCTGTTCCAGTAATTCAATTGAAAGGTTTGGATCATTACGGGATACCCCATAATATCGGCCTTGATCCACATCCAATCATGGGCACATTACGTGCTGTAATGGATAACGATCTACCACGGTTTAATCATTGTAATTGAAAGGTTAGATCGTTACGGGATGCCCCATAGTATCAGCCTTTGATCACATCTAATCGCTTAGGCACATTACGTGCTGTAATGGATAACAATCTTTACTGGCTGTAATCATTATAATTGAAAGGTTTGGATCATTACGGGATACCCCATAGTATCGGCCTTGATCCACATCTAATCGCTTAGGCACATTACGTGCTGTAATGGATAACAATCTTTACTGGCTGTAATCATTATAATTGAAAGGTTTGGATCATGGGATACCCCATAATATCGGCCTTGATCCACATCTAATCGCTTAGGCACATTACGTGCTGTAATGGATAACAATCTTTACTGGCTGTAATCATTATAATTGAAAGGTTTGGATCATTACGGGATACCCCATAGTATCGGCCTTGATCCACATCTAATCGCTTAGGCACATTACGTGCTGTAATGGATAACAATCTTTACTGGCTGTAATCATTATAATTGAAAGGTTAGATCATTACGGGATACCCCATAGTATCGGCCTTGATCCACATCTAATCGCTTAGGCACATTACGTGCTGTAATGGATAACAATCTTTACTGGCTGTAATCATTATAATTGAAAGGTTAGATCATTACGGGATACCCCATAGTATCGTCCTTGATCCACATCTAATCGCTTAGGCACATTACGTGCTGTAATGGATAACAATCTTTACTGGCTGTAATCATTATAATTGAAAGGTTAGATCATTACGGGATACCCCATAGTATCGGCCTTGATCCACATCTAATCGCTTAGGCACATTACGTGCTGTAATGGATAACAATCTTTACTGGCTGTAATCATTATAATTGAAAGGTTAGATCATTACGGGATACCCCATAGTATCGGCCTTGATCCACATCTAATCGCTTAGGCACATTACGTGCTGTAATGGATAACAATCTTTACTGGCTGTAATCATTATAATTGAAGGAAGTTAGATCATTACCCAGGATACCATCAATATCAACTTGATCCACATCTAATCGCTTAGGCACATTACGTGCTGTAATGGATAACAATCTTTACTGGCTGTAATCGATATAATTGAAAGGTTGGATCCATTGGGATACCCCATAGTATCGGCCTTGATCCACATCTAATCGCTTCGGCACATTACGTGCTGTAATGGACATAATCCTTTGGCTGTAATCATTATAATTGAAAGGTTAGATCATTACGGGATACCCCATAGTATCGGCCTTGATCCACATCTAATCGCTTCGGCACATTACGTGCTGTAATGGATAACAATCTTTACTGGCTGTAATCATTATAATTGAAAGGTTAGATCATTACGGGATACCACATAGTATCGGCCTTGATCCACATCTAATCGCTTAGGCACATTACGTGCTGTAATGGATAACAATCTTTACTGGCTGTAATCATTATAATTGAAAGGTTTGGATCATTACGAGATATATAAAGTATCCTTGATCCACATCTAATCGCTTAGGCACATTACGTGCTGTAATGGATAACAATCTTTACTGGCTGTAATCATTATAATTGAAAGGTTAGATCATTACGGGATACCCCATAGTATCGGCCTTGATCCACATCTAATCGCTTAGGCACATTACGTGCTGTAATGGATAACAATCTTTACTGGCTGTAATCATTATAATTGAAAGGTTAGATCATTACGGGATACCCCATAGTATCGGCCTTGATCCACATCTAATCAACGGTAAATGCGACATGTGTAGATAACAATCTTATTGGCTGTAATCATTATAATTGAAAGGTTAGATCATTACGGGATACCCCATAGTATCGGCCTTGATCCACATCTAATCGCTTCGGCACATTACGTGCTGTAATGGATAACAATCTTTACTGGCTGTAATCATTATGATGAAAGTTAGATCATTACGGGATACCCCATAGTATCGGCCTTGATCCACATCTAATCGCTTAGGCACATTACGTGCTGTAATGGATAACAATCTTTACTGGCTGTAATCATTATAATTGAAAGGTTAGATCATTACGGGATACCCCATAGTATCGGCCTTGATCCACATCTAATCGCTTCGGCACATTACGTGCTGTCAATAGATAACAATCTTTACTGGCTGTAATCATTATAATTGAAAGGTTAGATCATTACGGGATACCCCATAGTATCGGCCTTGATCCACGTATCAACTGACATTACGTGCTGTAATGGATAACAATCTTTACTGGCTGTAATCATTATAATTGAAAGGTTAGATCATTACGGGATACCCCATAGTATCGGCCTTGATCCACATCTAATCGCTTAGGCACATTGTGCATAATGGATAACAATCCTTTACTGGCTGTAATCATTATAATTGAAAGGTTTGGATCATTACGGGATACCCATAATTATCAGTGTGATCCACATCTAATCGCTTAGGCACATTACGGGCTGCTGTAATGGATAACAATCTTTACTGGCTGTAATCATTATAATTGAAAGGTTAGATCATTACGGGATACCCCATAGTATCGGCCTTGATCCACATCTAATCGCTTAGGCACATTACGTGCTGTAATGGATAACAATCTTTACTGGCTGTAATCATTATAATTGAAAGGTTAGATCATTACGGGATACCCCATAGTATCGTCCTTGATCCACATCTAATCGCTTAGGCATTACGTGCTGTAATGGATAACAATCTTTACTGGCTGTAATCATTATAATTGAAAGGTTAGATCATTACGGGATACCCCATAGTATCGTCCTTGATCCACATCTAATCGCTTAGGCACATTACGTGCTGTAATGGATAACAATCTTTACTGGCTGTAATCATTATAATTGAAAGGTTAGATCATTACGGGATACACCGTATCAACCTTGGTCACATCTAATCGCTTGAACTGCATTGCAATGTGTAATGGATAACAATCTTTACTGGCTGTAATCATTATAATTGAAAGGTTAGATCATTGGGATACCCCATAGTATCGTCCTTGATCCACATCTAATCGCTTAGGCACCCATTACGTGCTGTAATGGATAACAATCTTTACTGGCTGTAATCATTATAATTGAAAGGTTAGATCATTACGGGATACCCCATAGTATCGGCCTTGATCCCATCTAATCGCTTAGGCGCATTACGTGCTGTAATGGATAACAATCTTTACTGGCTGTAATCATTATAATTGAAAGGTTGAATCATTCTTGGGTTCTCCCCATAGTATCGGCCTTGATCCACATCTAATCGCTTAGGCACATTACGTGCTGTAATGGATAACAATCTTTACTGGCTGTAATCATTATAATTGAAAGGTTAGATCATTACGGGATACCCCATAGTATCGGCCTTGATCCACATCTAATCGCTTAGGCACATTACGTGCTGTAATGGATAACAATCTTTACTGGCTGTAATCATTATAATTGAAAGGTTAGATCATTACGGGATACCCCATAGTATCGGCCTTGATCCACATCTAATCGCTTAGGCACAACACAATGCTGCTTGTAATGGATAACAATCTTTACTGGCTGTAATCATTATAATTGAAAGGTTAGATCATTACGGGATACCCCATAGTATCGGCCTTGATCCACATCTAATCGCTTAGGCACATTACGTGCTGTAATGGATAACAATCTTTACTGGCTGTAATCATTATAATTGAAAAGGTTAGATCATTACGGGATACCCCATAGTATCGGCCTTGATCCACATCTAATCGCTTGGACACATTGCATTGCTGTAATGGATAACAATCTTTACTGGCTGTAATCATTATAATTGAAAGGTTAGATCATTACGGGATACCCCATAGTATCGGCCTTGATCCACATCTAATCGCTTAGGCACATTACGTGCTGTAATGGATAACAATCTTTACTGGCTGTAATCATTATAATTGAAAGGTTTGGATCATTACGGGATACCCCATAATATCGGCCTTGATCCACATCTAATCGCTTAGGCACATTACGTGCTGTAATGGATAACAATCTTTACTGGCTGTAATCATTATAATTGAAAGGTTTGGATCATTACGGGATACCCCATAGTATCGGCCTTGATCCACATCTAATCGCTTAGGCACATTACGTGCTGTAATGGATAACAATCTTTACTGGCTGTAATCATTATAATTGAAAGGTTAGATCATTACGGGATACCCCGCAGTGTCAGCCGTGATCCACATCTAATCGCTTAGGCACATTACGTGCTGTAATGGATAACAATCTTTACTGGCTGTAATCATTATAATTGAAAGGTTTGGATCATTACGGGATACCCCATAATATCGGCCTTGATCCACATCTAATCGCTTAGGCACATTACGTGCTGTAATGGATAACAATCTTTACTGGCTGTAATCATTATTAATTGAAGAAGAGTTTGGATCATTACGGGATACCCCATAGTATCGTGACCTTGATCCACATCTAATCGCTTCGGCACATTACGTGCTGTAATGGATAACAATCTTTACTGGCTGTAATCATTATAATTGAAAGGTTTGGATCATTACGGGATACCCCATAATATCGGCCTTGATCCACATCTAATCGCTTAGGCACATTACGTGCTGTAATGGATAACAATCTTTACTGGCTGTAATCATTATAATTGAAAGGTTTGGATCATTACGGGATACCCCATAATATCGGCCTTGATCCACATCTAATCATGGGCACATTACGTGCTGTAATGGATAACAATCTTTACTGGCTGTAATCATTATAATTGAAAGGTTTGGATCATTACGGGATACCCCATAATATCAGCCTTGATCCACATCTAATCGCTTAGGCACATTACGTGCTGTAATGGATAACAATCTTTACTGGCTGTAATCATTATAATTGAAAGGTTTGGATCATTACGGGATACCCCATAGTATCGGCCTTGATCATCTAATCGCTTGAGCACAATACGTGCTGTAATGGATAACAATCTTCTTAAAACAATATTCCATTCGAAGGTTTGGATATTGGGATACTTGTGATATCAGCCTTGATCACATCTAATCGCTTAGGCACATTACGTGCTGTAATGGATAACAATCTTTACTGGCTGTAATCATTATAATTGAAAGGTTTGGATCATTACGGGATACCCCATAATATCGGCCTTGATCCACATTAATCGCTTAGGCACATTACGTGCTGTAATGGATAACAATCTTTACTGGCTGTAATCATTATAATTGAAAGGTTAGATCATTACGGGATACCCCATAGTATCGGCCTTGATCCACATCTAATCGCTTAGGCACATTACGTGCTGTAATGGATAACAATCTTTACTGGCTGTAATCATTATAATTGAAAGGTTAGATCATTACGGGATACCCCATAGTATCGGCCTTGATCCACATCTAATCGCTTCGGCACATTACGTGCTGTAATGGATAACAATCTTTACTGGCTGTAATCATTATAATTTGAGAAAGGTTTGGATCATTACGGGATACCCCATAATATCGGCCTTGATCCACATCTAATCGCTTAGGCACATTACGTGCTGTAATGGATAACAATCTTTACTGGCTGTAATCATTATAATTGAAAGGTTTGGATCATTACGGGATACCCCATAATATCGGCCTTGATCCACATCTAATCGCTTAGGCACATTACGTGCTGTAATGGATAACAATCTTTACTGGCTGTAATCATTATAATTGAAAGGTTTGGATCATTACGGGATACCCCATAGTGTCGGCCAGTCATCTAATCGTAGGCACATTACGTGCTGTAATGGATAACAATCTTTACTGGCTGTAATCATTATAATTGAAAGGTTTGGATCATTACGGGATACCCCATAGTATCGGCCTTGATCCACATCTAATCGCTTAGGCACATTACGTGCTGTAATGGATAACAATCTTTACTGGCTGTAATCATTATAATTGAAAAGGTTAGATCATTACGGGATACCCCATAGTATCGGCCTTGATCCACATCTAATCGCTTAGGCACATTACGTGCTGTAATGGATAACAATCTTTACTGGCTGTAATCATTATAATTGAAAGGTTAGATCATTACGGGATACCCCATAGTATCGGCCTTGATCCACATCTAATCGCTTAGGCACATTACGTGCTGTAATGGATAGCAATCTTTCATTAGTAATCATTATAATTGAAAGGTTAGATCATTACGGGATACCCCATAGTATCGGCCTTGATCCACATCTAATCGCTTAGGCACATTACGTGCTGTAATGAATAATAATCTTTACTGGCTGTAATCATTATAATTGAAAGGTTTGGATCATTACGGGATACCCCATAGTATCGGCCTTGATCCACATCTAATCGCTTAGGCACATTACGTGCTGTAATGGATAACAATCTTTACTGGCTGTAATCATTATAATTGAAAAGGTTTGGATCATTACGGGATACGTAATATCGGCCTTGATCCACATCTAATCGCTTAGGCACATTACGTGCTGTAATGGATAACAATCTTTACTGGCTGTAATCATTATAATTGAAAGGTTTGAATCATTCTGGGATACCCCATAATATCGGCCTTGATCCACATCTAATCGCTTAGGCACATTACGTGCTGTAATGGATAACAATCATTACTGGCTGTAATCATTATAATTGAAGGTTTGGATCATTACGGGATACCCCATAGTATCGGCCTTGATCCACATCTAATCGCTTAGGCACATTACGTGCTGTAATGGATAACAATCTTTACTGGCTGTAATCATTATAATTGAAAGGTTTGGATCATTACGGGATACCCCATAATATCGGCCTTGATCCACATCTAATCGCTTAGGCACATTACGTGCTGTAATGGATAACAATCTTTACTGGCTGTAATCATTATAATTGAAAGGTTAGATCATTACGGGATACCCCATAGTATCGGCCTTGATCCACATCTAATCGCTTAGGCACATTACGTGCTGTAATGGATAACAATCTTTACTGGCTGTAATCATTATAATTGAAAGGTTAGATCATTACGGGATACCCCATAGTATCGGCCTTGATCCACATCTAATCGCTTCGGCACATTACGTGCTGTAATGGATAACAATCTTTACTGGCTCATAATCATTATAATTGAAAGGTTTGGATCATTACGGGATACCCCATAGTATCGGCCTTGATCCACATCTAATCGCTTAAGCAATGCGATGTAATGGATAACAATCTTTACTGGCTGTAATCATTATAATTGAAAGGTTAGATCATTACGGGATACCCATAGTATCGGCCTTGATCACATCTAATCGCTTAGGCACATTACGTGCTGTAATGGATAACAATCTTTACTGGCTGTAATCATTATAATTGAAAGGTTAGATCATTACGAGGATACCCCATAGTATCGGCCTTGATCACATCTAATCGCTTCGGCACATTACGTGCTGTAATGGATAACAATCTTTACTGGCTGTAATCATTATAATTGAAAGGTTTGGATCATTACGGGATACCCCATAATATCGGCCTTGATCCACATCTAATCGCTTAGGCACATTACGTGCTGTAATGGATAACAATCTTTACTGGCTGTAATCATTATAATTGAAAGGTTAGATCGTGCAGGATCTTCTGTATTATCAGTAACAGTCTGTCTAATCGCTTCGGCCACATTACGTGCTAACAGTAATGGATAACAATCTTTACTGGCTGTAATCATTATAATTGAAAGGTTAGATCATTACGGGATACCCCATAGTATCGGCCTTGATCCACATCTAATCGCTTCCCAGCGTATTACGTGCTGTAATGGATAACAATCTTTACTGGCTGTAATCATTATAATTGAAAGGTTTGGATCATTACGGGATACCCCATTGGTATCGGCCTTGATCCACATCTAATCGCTTAGGCACATTACGTGCTGTAATGGATAACAATCTTTCATGGCTGTAATCATTATAATTGAAAGGTTAGATCATTACGGGATACCCCATAGTATCGGCCTTGATCCACATCTAATCGCTTAGGCACATTACGTGCTGTAATGGATAACAATCTTTACTGGCTGTAATCATTATAATTGAAAGGTTTGGATCATTACGGGATACCCCATAGTATCGGCCTTGATCCACATCTAATCGCTTCGGCACATTACGTGCTGTAATGGATAACAATCTTTACTGGCTGTAATCTATTCTATCGTTAGAAGGTTTGGATCATTACGGGATACCCCATAGTATCGGCCTTGATCCACATCTAATCGCTTAGGCACATTACGTGCATAAATGGATAACAATCTTTACTGGCTGTAATCATTATAATTGAAAGGTTGGATCATTACGGGATACCCCATGGTATCGGCCAGCCAGTCCACATCTAATCGCTTCGGCACATTACGTGCTGTAATGGATAACAATCTTTACTGGCTGTAATCATTATAATTGAAAGGTTGGATGTTCTTGGGATACCCGATATCGACGCTGATCCACATCTAATCGCTTCGGCACATTACGTGCTGTAATGGATAACAATCTTTACTGGCTGTAATCATTATAATTGAAAGGTTTGGATCATTACGGGATACCCCATAGTATCGGCCTTGATCCACATCTAATCGCTTCGGCACATTACGTGCTGTAATGGATAACAATCTTTACTGGCTGTAATCATTATAATTGAAAGGTTTGGATCATTGCAGGAAAGATCACCCCATAATATCGGCCTTGATCCACATCTAATCGCTTAGGCACATTACGTGCTGTAATGGATAACAATCTTTACTGGCTGTAATCATTATAATTGAAAGGTTTGGATCATTACGGGATACCCCATAATATCGGCCTTGATCCACATCTAATCGCTTAGGCACATTACGTGCTGTAATGGATAACAATCTTTACTGGCTGTAATCATTATAATTGAAGGTTAGATCATTACGGGATACCCCATAGTATCGGCCTTGATCCACATCCAATAATCGCTTAGGCACATTACGTGCTGTAATGGATAACAATCTTTACTGGCTGTAATCATTATAATTGAAAGGTTAGATCATTACGGGATACCCCATAGTATCGGCCTTGATCCACATCTAATCGCTTCGGCACATTACGTGCTGTAATGGATAACAATCTTTACTGGCTGTAATCATTATAATTGAAAGGTTTGGATCATTACGGGATACCCCATAGTATCGGCCTTGATCCACATCTAATCGCTTAGGCACATTACGTGCTGTAATGGATAACAATCTTTACTGGCTGTAATCATTATAATTGAAAGGTTTGGATCATTACGGGATACCCCATAGTATCGGCCTTGATCCACATCTAATCGCTTCGGCACATTACGTGCTGTAATGGATAATTCTTTACTGGCTGTAATCATTATAATTGAAAGGTTAGATCATTACGGGATACCCCATAGTATCGGCCTTGATCCACATCTAATCGCTTCGGCACATTACGTGCTGTAATGGATAACAATCTTTACTGGCTGTAATCATTATAATTGAAAGGTTTGGATCATTACGGGATACCCCATAGTATCGGCCTTGATCCACATCTAATCTCGCTTAGGCACATTACGTGCTGTAATGGATAACAATCTTTACTGGCTGTAATCCATTTATAATTGAAAGGTTTGGATCATTACGGGATACCCCATAGTATCGGCCTTGATCCACATCTAATCGCTTAGGCACATTACGTGCTGTAATGGATAACAATCTTTACTGGCTGTAATCATTATAATTGAAAGGTTTGGATCATTACGGGATACCCCATAATATCGGCCTTGATCCACATCTAATCGCTTAGGCACATTACGTGCTGTAATGGATAACAATCTTTACTGGCTGTAATCATTATAATTGAAAGGTTTGGATCCTTACGGGATACCCCATAATATCGGCCTTGATCCACATCTAATCGCTTAGGCACATTACGTGCTGTAATGGATAACAATCTTTACTGGCATATATCATTATAATGAAGGTTTGAATCGTTACGGGATACCCCATAGTATCGGCCTTGATCCACATCTAATCGCTTAGGCACATTACGTGCTGTAATGGATAACAATCTTTACTGGCTGTAATCATTATAATTGAAAGGTTTGGATCATTACGGGATACCCCATAGTATCGGCCTTGATCCACATCTAATCGCTTAGGCACATTACGTGCTGTAATGGATAACAATCTTTACTGGCTGTAATCGTTATAATTGAAAGGTTTGGATCATTACGGGATACCCCATAGTATCGGCCTTGATCCACATCTAATCGCTTCGGCACATTACGTGCTGTAATGGATAACAATCTTTTCTGTTTGCGTCATTATAATTGAAAGGTTTGGATCATTACGGGATACCCCATAGTATCGGCCTTGATCCACATCTAATGCTTAGAGCACATTACGTGCTGTAATGGATAACAATCTTTACTGGCTGTAATCATTATAATTGAAAGGTTAGATCTGTACGGGATACCCCATAATATCGGCCTTGATTACATCTAATCGTGTAGAAATTTCTTGGTAGCTGTAATGGATAACAATCTTTACTGGCTGTAATCATTATAATTGAAAGGTTTGGATCATTACGGGATACTGTAGTATCGGCCTTGATCCACATCTAATCGCTTCGGCACATTACGTGCTGTAATGGATAACAATCTTTACTGGCTGTAATCATTATAATTGAAAGGTTTACGGATCATTACGGGATACCCCATAATATCGGCCTTGATCCACATCTAATCGCTTAGGCACATTACGTGCTGTAATGGATAACAATCTTTACTGGCTGTAATCATTATAATTGAAAGGTTTGGATCATTACGGGATACCCCATAATGTCAGCCTGATCCCACATCTAATCGCTTAGGCACAGTAGTGCTGTAATGGATAACAATCTTTACTGGCTGTAATCATTATAATTGAAAGGTTAGATCATTGTCAGGATGCCTCAATGTCTGTCTTGATGTGCACATCTAATCGCTTAGGCACATTACGTGCTGTAATGGATAACAATCTTTACTGGCTGTAATCATTATAATTGAAAGGTTAGATCATTACGGGATACCACTATGCTCGTCCTTGATCCACATCTAATCGCTTGAGCACATTACGTGCTGTAATGAATGTCTTTCAATCTTTACTGGCTGTAATCATTATAATTGAAAGGTTAGATATTACGGGATACCCCATAGTATCGGCCTTGATCCACATCCTAATCGCTTCGGCACATTACGTGCTGTAATGGATAACAATCTTTACTGGCTGTAATCATTATAATTGAAAGGTTAGATCATTACGGGATACCCCATAATATCGGCCTTGATCCACATCTAATCGCTTAGGCACATTACGTGCTGTAATGGATAACAATCTTGCAACATGACATAATCGTTATAATTGAAAGGTTAGATCATTACGGAATGCCCCCATAGTATCGGCTTCCTTGATCCACATCTAATCGCTTCGGCTGACGCCGTGCTGTAATGGATAACAATCTTTACTGGCTGTAATCATTATAATTGAAAGGTTAGATCATTACAGGGATACCCCATAATATCGGCCTTGATCCACATCTAATCGCTTCGGCACATTACGTGCTGTAATGGATAACAATCTTTACTGGCTGTGACGATGTTGCTAGTTGAAGGGTGTAGATCTGCGGGATACCCCATAGTATCGTCCTTGATCCACAACTAATCGCTTGAACTTTGTGCATTCTGCTGTATTGGATAACAATCTTTACTGGCTGTAATCATTATAATTGAAAGGTTAGATCATTACGGGATACCCCATAGTATCGTCCTTGATCCACATCTAATCGCTTAGGCACATTACGTGCTGTAATGGATAACAATCTTTTACTGGCTGTAATCATTGTAATTGAAAGGTTAGATCATTACGGGATACCCCATAGTATCGGCCTTGATCCACATCTAATCGCTTAGGCACATTACGTGCTGTAAATGGATAACAATCTTTTCTGACATAATCATTATAATTGAAAGGTTAGATCATTACGGGATACCCCATAGTATCGGCGGCAGTCCACATCTAATCGCTTAGGCACATTACGTGCTGTAATGGATAACAATCTTTACTGGCTGTAATCATTATAATTGAAAGGTTAGATCTGTTGGGATACCCCATATTATCGGCGCTTGATCCACATCTAATCGCTTCGGCACATTACGTGCTGTAATGGATAACAATCTTTACTGGCTGTAATCATTATAATTGAAAGGTTAGATCATTACGGGATACCCCATAGTATCGTCTTGATCCACATCTAATCGCTTCGGCACATTACGTGCTGTAATGGATAATCCTTTACTGGCTGTAATCATTATAATTGAAAGGGTTAGATCTTTACGGGATACCCCATAGTATCGGCCTTGGTCACATCTAATCGCTTAGGCACATTACGTGCTGTAATGGATAACAATCTTTACTGGCTGTAATCATTATAATTGAAAGGTTAGATCATTACGGGATACCCCATAGTATCGGCCTTGATCCACATCTAATCGCTTCGGCACATTACGTGCTGTAATGGATAACAATCTTTACTGGCTGTAATCATTATAGTTGAAAGGTTAGATCATTACGGGATACCCATGGTAATCTTGATCCACATCTAATCGCTTAGGCACATTACGTGCTGTAATGGATAACAATCTTTACTGGCTGCAATCATTATAATTGAAAGGTTAGATCGTGGGATGCTTCCCCCTTAGTATCTGGCCTTGATCCACATCTAATCGCTTTATTTGACATGCATGCGTGCTGTAATGGATAACAATCTTTACTGGCTGTAATCATTATAATTGAAAGGTTAGATCATTACGGGATACCCCATAGTATCGGCCTTGATCCACATCTAATCGCTGGCACATTACGTGCTGTAATGGATAACAATCTTTACTGGCTGTAATCATTATAATTGAAAGGTTAGATCATGCAGGATACCCTTAGTATCGGCCTTGATCCACATCTAATCGCTTAGGCACATTGCGATGCTGTGTGGAGTAACAATCTTTACTGGCTGTAATCAATATAATTGAAAGTTGGATCATTTAGGATGCCCATTATCAACATGATCCACATCTAATCGCTTCGGCATTACGTGCACCAATGGATAACAATGTTTTGGCTGTAATCATTATAATTGAAAGGTTAGATGTTCAGGATACAGTATCGGCGCTTGATCACATCTAATCGCTTCGGCACATTACGTGCTGTAATGGATAACAATCTTTACTGGCTGTAATCATTATAATTGGTTTGGATCGTACGGTCCCATAGTATCGGCGTAGTCATCTAATCGCTTAGACACATTACGTGTGTAATGGATAATAGTCTTTACTGGCTGATATTCATAATTGAAAGGTTTGGATCATTACGGGATACCCCATAGTATCGTCTTGATCCACATCTAATCGCTTAAGGCATTACGTGCGCACTGATGGATAACAATCTTTACTGGCTGTAATCGTATAATTGAAGGTTAGATCATTACGGGATACCCCATGGCGTATCGGCCTTGATCCACATCTAATCGCTTGGGCAGTAGTACTGTAATGGATAACAATCTTTACTGGCTGTAATCATTATAATTGAAAGGTTTGGATCATTACGGATACCCCATAGTATCAGCCTTGATCCATCAATCGCTTAGGCACATTACGTGCTGTAATGGATAACAATCTTTACTGGCTGTAATCTATTTATAATTGAAAGGTTTGGATCATTACGGGATACCTTGGTATCGGCCTTGATCCACATCTAATCGCTTAGGCACATTACGTGCTGTAATGGACAACAATCTTTACTGGCTGTAATCATTGTAATTGAAAGGTTTGGATGTTGCGGATACCCCATATTATCAGCCTTGATCATCCTACAATCAGCAAAGGCACATTACGTGTAATGGATAACAATCTTTACTGGCTGTAATCATTATAATTGAAAGGAGTTAGATCATTACGGGATGCCATAGTATCGGCCTTGATCCACATCATCGGCAGGCACATTACGTGCTGTAATGGATAACAATCTTTACTGGCTGTAATCATTATAATTGAAAGGGTTTGGATCATTACGGGATACCCCATAGTATCGGCCTTGATCCACATCTAATCGCTTAGGCACATTACGTGCTGTAATGGATAACAATCTTTACTGGCTGTAATCATTACCAATTGAGGTTTGATCATTACGGGATGCCATAAGTATGTGCTCCGGTCACATCTAATCGCTTAGGCACATTACGATAACCAATGGATAATAATCTTTACTGGCTGTAATCATTATAATTGAAAGTTTTGGATCATTACGGGATACCCCATAATATCGGCCTTGATCCACATCTAATCGCTTAGGCACATTACGTGCTGTAATGGATAACAATCTTTGGCTGTCATCATTATAATTGAAAGGGTTTGGATCATTGCCATGATGTTACCCACCGTCATCGGCCTTGATCCACATCTAATCGCTTTAAGCACATTACGTGCTGTAATGGATAACAATCTTTGCTGGCTGTAATCGACCTCATTAGAGGTTGAATCATTACAGGATACCCCATAGTATCAGCCTTGATCCACACGTCCTAATCGCTTGAGCACTAATTGCGATGTACTGATAAGGATAACGATATTTTGCTGGTGGCTGTAATCATTATAATTGAGTTGATCATTACGGGATACCCCCATAGTATCGGCCTTGATCCACATCTAATCGCTTAGGCACATTACGTGCTGTAATGGATAACAATCTTTTTATGGCTGTAATCATTATAATTGAAAGGTTAGATCATTACGGGGTCTCGGTATCGGCCTTGATCCACATCTAATCGCTTAGGCACATTGGTATTAATGGATCACTGAATCTTCTGGCTGTAATCATTATAATTGAAAGGTTTGGATCATTACGGGATACCCCATAGTATCGGCCTTGATCCACATCTAATCGCTTAGGCATTACGTGCTGTAATGGATAACAATCTTTACTGGCTGTAATCATTATAATTGAAAGGTTTGGATCATTACGGGATACCCCATAGTATCGGCCTTGATCCACATCTAATCCTTCAGCGCATTGGTTGCTGTAATGGATAACAATCTTTACTGGCTGTGATAATTTATAATTGAAAGGTTAGATCCTTTGGATACCCCATAATGTCGGCCTTGATCACATCATCAACGAGCACGACGTGCTGTAATGGATAACAATCTTTACTGGCTGTAATCATTATAATTGAAAGGTTTGGATAGTAAAAGTTTGTAGTATCGGCCTTGATCCACATCTAATCGCTTGGGCATTACGTGCTGTAATGGATAACAATCTTTACTGGCTGTAATCATTATAATTGAAAGGTTTGGATCGTTGCAGGATGCCCATAATATCGGCCTTGATCCACATCTAATCGCTTAGGCACATTACGTGCCTTAATGGATAACAATCGCTGCTGGCTGTAATCATTATAATTGAAAGGTTTGGATCATTACGGGGATACCCCATAGTATCGTGATCCCATCTAATCGCTTCGGCCACATTACGTGCTGTAATGGATAACAATCTCATTTGGCTGTAATCATTATAATTGAAAGGTTAGATCATTACGGGATACCCCACCATCGGCTGTAGATCACATCTAATCGCTTGAGCACATTGCGTGCTGCTTAATGGATGTAGCAATCTTTACTGGCTGTAATCATTATAATTGAAAAGGTTAGATCATTACGGGATACCCCATAGTATCGGCCTTGATCCACATCTAATCGCTTGGGCACATTACGTGCTGTAATGGATAACAATCTTTACTGGCTGTAATCATTATAATTGAAAGGTTGGATCATTGCAGTGCCCCATAGTATATTTTGATCCACATCTAATCGCTTAGGCACATTACGTGCTGTAATGGATAACAATCTTTACTGGCTGTAATCATTATAATTGAAAGGTTTGGATCATTGCGGATACCCCATAGTATCGGCCTTGATCCACATCTAATCGCTTAGGCACATTACGTGCTGTAATGAATAACAATCTTGTAAACATAATCATTATAATTAGAGGTTTGGATCATTACGGAAATTTTTATAGTATCGGCCTTGATCCACATCTGATAGCTTCGGCACATTACGTGCTGTAATGGATAACTGTAATCTTTACTGGCTGTAATCATTATAATTGAAAGAGGTTGTAGATCATTACGGGATGCCCCATAGTATCGGCCTTGATCTACACGTCTAAACAAAGCTGGGCACATTACGTGCTGTAATGGATAACAATCTTTACTGGCTGTAATCATTATAATTGAAAGGTTTGGATCATTACGGGATACCCCACATAGTCGACATGATCCACACATCTAATCGCTTCGGCACATTACGTGCTTGTGTAATGGATAACAATCCTTTCTTTGGCTGTAAATCATTATAATTGAAAGGTTAGATCATTACCCGGACCTTCGTATAGTATCGTATGATCCACATCTAATCGCTTAGGCACGTCACGTGCTATGGATAACAATCTTTACTGGCTGTAATCATTATAATTGAAAGGTTTGGATGTTCTTGGGATACCCCATAGTATCGGCCTTGATCCACGTCGTCACTTCGGCACATTACGTGCTGTAATGGATAACAATCTTTAGGCTGTAATCATTATGGTCGAAGGTTAGATCATTACGGGATACCCCATAGTATCGGCCTTGATCCACATCTAATCGCTTAGGCACATTACGTGCTGTAGTAGATATAATCTTTACTGGCTGTAATCATTATAATTGAAGGTTTGGATCATTACGGGATACCCCGCAATATCGGCCCTTGATCCACATCTAATCAGCACAGCTGCACATTACGTGCTGTAATGGATAACAATCTTTACTGGCTGTAATCTGTTGTAATTGAAAGGTTAGATCATTGCAGGATACCCTCTTCGTGTCGGCTTGATCACATCTAATCACTTAGGCACATTACGTGCTGTAATGGATAACAATCTTTACTGGCTGTAATCATTATAATTGAAGGTTAGATCATTACGGGATACCCCACGCATAGTATCGGCCTTGATCCACATCTAATCGCTTAGGCACATTACGTGCTGTAATGAATGTGATCTTTACTGGCTGTAATCATTATAATTGAAAGGTTGGATGCGTTTACGGAATTTGTAATCGAGCCTTGATCACACCATCCTAATCGCTTAGGCATTACGTGCTGTAATGGATAACAATCTTTACTGGCTGTAATCATTATAATTGAAAGTTGATCATTGATACCCCACATAGTATCGGCCATGGTCATCATCCTTCGGCACATTACGTGCTGTGAAATGGATAACAATCTTTACTGGCTGTAATCTCATTATAATTGAGGTTGGATCATTGCCGGAATACCCATAGTATCGGCGTTGATCCACGTCTGTCAACGGTACGGCTTACGTGCTGTAATGGATAACAATCTTTACTGGCTGTAATCATTATAATTGAGAAAGGGATTAGATCATTACGGGATACCCCATAGTATCGGCCTTGATCCACATCTAATCGTAGGCACATTACGTGCTGTAATGGATAACAATCTTTACTGGCTGTAATCATTATAATTGAAAGGTTGAATCGTGCCGGGATACCCATTAGTATCGGCCTTGATCCATCTAATCGCTTAGGCACATTACGTGCTGTAATGAATCAACAATCTTTGTAGCTGTCGTCATTCTCGAAGGTTAGATCATGCGGTTTGCTAGTATCGGCCTTGATCCACATCTAATCGCTTAGGCACATTACGTGCTGTAATGGATAACAATGTTACTGCTGTAATGTTATGATGGAAGAGGTTTGGATCATTACGGGATACCCCATAGTATCGGCCTTGATCCACATCTAATCGCTTCGGCACATTACGTGCTGTAACAATGGTGTAATCTTTACTGGCTGTAATCATTATAATTGAAAGGTTAGATCATTACGGGATACCCCATAGTATCGGCCTTGATCACATCTAATCGCTTCATGCACATTACGTGCTGTAATGGATAACAATCTTTACTGGCTGTAATCATTATAATTGAAAAGGTTAGATCATTACGGGATACCCCATAGTATCGGCCTTGATCCACATCTAATCGCTTAGGCATTACGTGCTGTAATGGATGTAAATCTTTACTGGCTGTAATCATTATAATTGAAAGGTTAGATCATTACGGGATACCCCATAGTATCGGCCTTGATCCACATCTAATCGCTTAGGCACATTGCGTGCTGTAATGGATAACAATCTTTACTGGCTAAATGGACAATTATAATTTGAAAGGTTAGATCATTACGGGATACCCCATAGTATCGGCCTTGATCCACATCCTAATCGCTTCGGCACATTACGTGCTGTAATGGATAACAATCTTTACTGGCTGTAATCATTACCGGTATTGAAAGGTTAGATCATTACGGATACCCCATAGTATCGGCCTTGATCCACATCTAATGTCAACGAGCTTTACGTGCTGTAATGGATAACAATCTTTACTGGCTGTAATCATTATAATTGAAAGGTTAGATCATTACGGGATACCCCATAGTATCGGCAGCAGTCCACATCTAATCGCTTCGGCACATTACGTGCTGTAATGGATAACAATCTTTACTGGCGACAATCATTGCTATAATTGAAAGGTTAGATCATTACGGGATACCCCATAGTATCGGCCTTGATCCACATCTAATCGCTTAGGCACATTACGTGCTGTAATGGATAACAATCTTTACTGGCTGTAATCATTATAATTGAAAGGTTAGATCATTACGGGATACCCCATAGTATCGGCCTTGAGCCACATCTAATCGCTTAGGCACATTACGTGCTGTAATGGATAACAATCTTTACTGGCTGTATTATAATTGAAGGTTAGATCGTTACGGGATACCCCATGGTATCGGCCTTGATCCACATTCAATCGGCACCGGCACATTACGTGCTGTAATGGATAACAATCTTTACTGGCTGTAATCATTATGATTGAAGGTTGGATGTTGGGATACCCCATAGTATCGACCTTGATCCACATCTAATCGCTTAGGCACATTACGTGCTGTAATGGATAACAATCTTTACTGGCTGTAATCATTATAATTGAAAGGTTGAATATTACGGGATACTGACGCAGTATCGGCCAGCAGTCATCTAATCGCTTAGGCACATTACATGGCTGCTGTAATGGATAACAATCTTTACTGGCTGTAATCATTATAATTGAAAGGTTAGATCATTACGGGATACCCATAGTATCGGCCTTGATCCACATCTAATCGCTTCGGCATATGGCTGTAATGGATAACAATCTTTACTGGCTGTAATCGTTATAATTGAAAGGTTAGATCGTTACGGGATACCCCATAGTATCGGCCTTGATCCACATCTAATCGCTTCGGCACATTGCGTGCTGTAATGGATAACAATCTTTACTGGCTGTAATCATTATAATTGAAAGGTTAGATCATTACGGATACCCCATAGTATCGGCCTTGATCCACATCTGATCGCTTAGGCACATTACGTGCTGTAATGGATAACAATCTTTGCTGGCTGTAATCATTATAATTGAAAGTTAGATCATTACGGGATACCCCATAGTATCGGCCTTGATCCACATCTAATCGCTTAGGCATTGCAGTATATAATGTAAATCTTCCTCTTTACTGGCTGTAATCATTATAATTGAAAGGTTGAGTCATTTGGGATACCCCATAGTATCGGCCTTGATCCACATCTAATCGCTTAGGCACATTACGTGCTGTAATGGATAACAATCTTTACTGGCTGTAATCATTATGATTATGAAGGTTAGATCATTACGGGATACCCCATAGTATCGGCCTTGATCCACATCTAATCGCTTAGGCACATTACGTGCTGTAATGGATAACAATCTTTACTGGCTGTAATCATTATAATTGAAAGGTTAGATCATTACGGGATACTACATAGTATCGGCCTTGATCCACATCTAATCGCTTAGGCACATTACGTGCTGTAATGGATAACACTCTTTACTGGCTGTAATCATTATAATTGAAAGGTTAGATCATTACGGGATACCCCATAGTATCGGCCTTGATCCACATCAATCGCTTCGGCACATTACGTGCTGTAATGGATAACAATCTTTACTGGCTGTAATCATTATAATTGAAAGGTTAGATCATTACGGGATACCCCATAGTATCGGCCTTGATCCACATCTAATCGCTTAGGCACATTACGTGCTGTAATGGATAATAATCTTTACTGGCTGTAATCATTATAATTGAAAGGTTCGATCATTACGGGATACCCCATAGTATCGGCCTTGATCACATCTAATCGCTTAGGCACATTACGTGCTGTAATGGATAACAATCTTTACTGGCTGTAATCATTATAATTGAAAGGTTAGATCATTACGGGATACCCCATAGTATCGGCCTTGATCCACATCTAATCGCTTAGGCACATTACCTTGTAATGGATAACAATCTTTACTGGCTGTAATCATTATAATTGAAAGGTTAGATCATTACGGGATACATTAGTATCGGCCTTGATCCCATCTAATCGCTTAGGCACATTACGTGCTGTAATGGATAACAATCTTACTGGCTGTAATCATTATAATTGAAAGGTTAGATCATTACGGGATACCCCATAGTATCGGCCTTGATCCACATCTAATCGCTTAGGCACATTACGTGCTGTAATGGATAACAATCTTTGCTGGCTGTAATCATTATAATTGAAAGGTTAGATCATTACGGGATACCCCATAGTATCGGCCTTGATCCACATCTAATCGCTTAGGCACATTACGTGCAGTAGGATAACAATCTTTACTGGCTGTAATCATTATAATTGAAAGGTTAGATCATTGCAGGATACCCCATAGTATCGGCCTTGATCCACATCTAATCGCTTCGGCACATTACGTGCTGTAATGGATAACAATCTTTACTAGTAGTCATTGTAATTGAAAAGGTTAGATCATTACGGGATACCCCATAGTATCGGCCTTGATCACATCCGATAGCTTGACGCATTGGCTGTAATGGATAACAATCTTTACTGGCTGTAATCATTATAGTTGAAAGGTTAGATCATTACGGGATACCCCATAGTATCGGCCTTGATCCACATCTAATCGCTTAGGCACATTACGTGCTGTAATGGATAACAATCTTTACTGGCTGCCTTAATCATTACTATTGGAAGGTTTGATTCTTCAGGATACCCCATAGTATCGATAGTCACATCTAATCGCTTAGGCACATTACGTGCTGCAATGGATAACAATCTTTACTGGCTGTAATCATTATAATTGAAAGGTTGATCATTACGGGATACCCCATAGTATCGGCCTTGATCCACATCTAATCGGCCTTTGCCATTACGTGCTGTAATGGATAACAATCTTTACTGGCGCCATGATGGTATAATTGAAAGGTTAGATCATTACGGGATACCTAGTATCGACCTTGATCCACATCTAATCGCTTAGGCACATTGCATTGTACCAATGGATAACAATCTTTACTGGCTGTGTAATCATTATAATTGAAAGGTTAGATCATTACGGGATACCCCATAGTATCGTATCGTCACATCTAATCACTTTGTTGTACGTGCTGTAATAGTAACAATCTTTGTTGCATTATGTAATTTGAAAAGGTTGAGTCATGAGATCTTCCATGTATCGTATAGTCACATCTAATGTTTGACAGCATTCTCGTGGATAACAATCTTTACTTTCGTGTCATTATAATTGAAAGGTTAGATCATTACGGGATACCCCATAGTATCGGCCTTGATCCACATCTAATCGCTTCGGCACATTACGTGCTGTAATGGATAATAATCTTTACTGGCTGTAATCATTATAATTGAAAGGTTAGATCGTTACGGGATGCCCATAGTATCAGCCTTGATCACATCAATCGCTTGGCACATGCGTGCTGCAATGGATAACAATCTTTGCTGGCTGTAATCATTATAATTGAAAGGTTAGATCATTACGGGATACATAGTATCGGCCTTGATCCACATCTAATCGCTTCGGCACATTACGTGCTGTAATGGATGTAATCTTTACTGGCTGTAATCATTATAATTGAAGGTTAGATCATTACGGGATACCCCATAGTATTGATCCACATCTAATCGCTTAGGCATTACGTGCTGCGATGGATAACAATCTTTGTAACAATCATTATAATTGAAAGGGTTTGGATCATTACGGGATACCCCATAGTATCGGCCTTGATCCACATCTAAATCGCTTAGGTAGTAGTGCTGTAATGGATAACAATCTTTACTGGCTGTAATCATTATAATTGAAAGGTTAGATCATTACGGGATACCCCATGGTATCGGCCTTGATCCACATCTAATCGCTTCCCGGCCACATTACGTGCTGTAATGGATAACAATCTTTACTGGCTGTAATCATTATAATTGAAAGGTTAGATCATTACGGGATACCCCATAGTATCGGTATGGTCATCTAATCGCTGGCACATTACGTGCTGTAATGGATAACAATCTTTACTGGCTGTAATCATTATAATTGGTTAGATCTTGGTAAATTTACATAGTATCGGCCTTGATCCACATCTAATCGCTTAGGCACATTACGTGCTGCAATGGATAACAATCTTTACTGGCTGTAATCATTATAGTTGAAGGATTGATCCATTACGGGATACCCCATAATATCGGCCTTGATCCATCTAATCGCTTGAGCACATTGCGTGCTGTAATGGATAACAATCTTTACTGGCTGTAATCATTATAATTGAAAAGGTTAGATCATTACGGGATACCCCATAATATCGGCCTTGATCCACATCTAATCGCTTAGGCACATTACGTGCTGTAATGGATAGCAATCTTTACTGGCTGTAGTAGCTGTATTCGAAAGGTTAGATAATTTGGGATGCCATAATATCGGCCATGATCCACATCTAATCGCTTCGGCACATTACGTGCATATGCGTGGATAACAATCTTTACTGGCTGTAATCATTATAATTGAAAGGTTAGATCATTGCAGGACACTACCCATAGTGTCGACCTTGATCCATCTAATCACTTGACATTACGTGCTGTAATGGACCATAATCTTTACTGGCTGTAATCATTATAATTGAAAGAGTTAGATCATTACGGGATACCCCGTAGGTATCGTCGCTTGATCCACATCTAATCGCTTAGGCACATTACGTGCTGTAATGGATAACAATCTTTACTGGCTGTAATCATTATAAATTGAAAGGTTAGATCATTACGGGATACCCCATAATATCGGCCTTGATCCACATCTAAATCGCTTAGGCACATTACGTGCTGTACTGGATAACAATCTTTACTGGCTGTAATCATTATAATTGAAAGGTTAGATCATTACGGGATACCCCATAGTATCGGCCTTGATCCACATCTAATCGCTTCGGCACATTACGTGCTGTAATGGATAACAATCTTTACTGGCTGCGTCATGTCATTGAAAGGGTTAGATCATTACGGGATACCCCATAATATCGGCCTTGATCCACATCTAATCGCTTAGGCACATTACGTGCACCAGTAAGATGTTCAATCTTTACTGGCTGTAATCATTATAAATGTGAAGAAGGTTAGATCATTACGGGATACCCCATAGTATCGGCCTTGATCCACATCTAATCGCTTCGCTACGACACACATTACGTGCTGAATTGGATAACAATCTTTATTGGCTGTAATCATTATAGTGCAAGGGTTAGATCATTACTGAGATTACCTGTAAATATCGACATTGATCACATCTAATCGCTTGGGCACGTTACCACGGTGCTGCAATGGATAACAATCTTTACTGGCTTGTAATCATTATAATTGAAAAGGTTAGATCATTACGGGATACCCCATAGTATCGGCCTTGATCCACATCTAATCGCTTCGGCACATTACGTGCTGTAATGGATAACAATCTTTACTGGCTGTAATCATTATAATTGAAAGGTTAGATCATTACGGGATACCCCATAGTATCGTGACCTTGATCCACATCTAATCGCTTCGGCACATTACGTGCTGTAATGGATAACAATCTTTACTGGCTGTAATCATTATAATTGAAAGGTTAGATCTTGTTACAGGGTTTATAATATCGGCCTTGATCCACATCTAATCGCTTCGGCACATTACGTGTAATGGATAACAATCTTTACTGGCTGTAATCATTATAATTGAAAGGTTAAGGAATCATTACGGGATACCCCATAATATCGGCCTTGATCCACATCTAAATGTTAGGCACATTACGTGCTGCAATGGATAACAATCTTTACTGTGGCGTAATCATTTCCGGGTGAAAGGTTAGATCATTGCAGGATACCCCATAGTATCGGCCTTGATCCACATCTAATCGCTTCGGCACATTACGTGCTGTAATGGATAACAATCTTTACTGGCTGTAATCATTATAATTGAAAGGTTAGATCATTACGGGATACCCCATAGTATCGGCCTTGATCCCACATCTAATCGCTTCGGCACATTACGTGCTGTAATGGATAACAATCTTTACTGGCTGTAATCATTATAATTGAAAGGTTAAGATCATTACGGGATACCCCATAATATCGGCCTTGATCCACATCTAATCGCTTAGGCACATTACGTGCTGTAATGGATAACCTCTTTACTGGCTGTGTCTGTACTGTTCTGAAAGGTTAGATCATTACGGGATACCCCATAATATCGGCCTTGATCCACATCTAATCGCTTAGGCACATTACGTGCTGCAATGGATAATCTTGAAACGTAATCATTATAATTGAAAGGTTAGATCATTACGGGATACCCCATAATATCGGCCTTGATCCACATCTAATCGTAAGTGCCTTCGTATATAATGGATAACAATCTTTACTGGCTGTAATCATTATAATTGAAGGTTAGATCATTACGGGATACCCATAATATCGGCCTTGATCCACATCTAATCGCTTAGGCACATTACGTGCTGTAATGGATAACAATCTTTACTGGCTGTAATCATTATAATTGAAAGGTTAGATGTTGGGATACCCCATAGTATCGGCCTTGATCCACATCTAATCGCTTAGGCACATTACGTGCTGTAATGGATAACAATCTTTACTGGCTGTAATCATTATAATTGAAAGGATTAGATCATTACGGGATACCCATAAGTATCGGCATGATCACATCTAATCGGCCAAAGCATACGTGCTGTAATGAATGAACAATCTTTGCTAATGCAAATGTTAATTGAAAAGGTTTGGATCATTACGGGATACCCCTTAGTATCGTCAACCAATTCCACATCTAATCGCTTAGGCACATTACGTGCTGCTAAATGGATAACAATCTTTACTGGCTGTAATCTTCATAATTGAAAAGGTTAGATCATTACGGGATACCCCATAATATCGGCCTTGATCCACATCTAATCGCTTGGACACATTACGTGCTGTAATGGATAACACTCTTTACTGGCTGCTTAATCATTATAATTGAAAGGTTAGATCATTGCAGATTTTATAATATCGGCCTTGATCCACATCTAATCGCTTAGGCACATGCGTGCTGCAATGGATAACAATCTTTACTGGCTGTAATCATTACAATTGAAAGGTTAGATCATTACGGGATACCCCATAATATCGGCCTTGATCTGTCAATCGCTTAGGCACATTACGTGCTGTAATGGATAACAATCTTTACTGGCTGTAATCATTATAATTGAAAGGTTAGATCATTACGGGATACCCCATAGTATCGGCTGATCCACATCTAATCGCTTAGGCACATTACGTGCTGTAATGGATAACAATCTTTACTGGCTGTAATCATTATAATTGAAAGGTTAGATCATTACGGATCACCCCATAATATCGGCCTTGATCCACATCTAATCGCTTAGGCACATTACGTGCTGTAATGGATAACAATCTTTACTGGCTATAATCAATTTCCTAAATTGTAAAAGGTTAGATCATTACGGGATACCCCATAATATCAGCCTTGGTCACATCTATTAATCGCTTAGGCACATTACGTGCTGCAATGGATAACAATCTTTACTGGCTGTAATCATTATAATTGAAGGTTTGGATCATTACGGGATACCCCATGATATCACGGCCTTGATCCATTTATCCAACAAATCGCTTAGGCACATTACGTGTTGTAATGGATAACAATGCTTACTGGCTGTCGTCATTATCAATTGAAAGGTTAGATCATTACGAGATGCCCATAATATCGGCCTTGATCCACATCTAATCGCTTAGGCACATTAAAATTTTCAATTGGATAATAATCTTTACTGGCTGTAATCATTATAATTGAAAGGTTTGGATCCATTACGGGATACCCCATAATATCAGCCTTGGTCCATCTAATCGCTTAGGCACATTCGTGCTGCAATGGATAACAATCTTTACTGGCTGTAATCATTATAATTGGAAAGGTTAGATCATTACGGGACCCCATAATATCGTAGCAGTCCACATCAATAACTTGGGCCCATTACGTGCTGCAATGGATAACAATCTTTACTGGCTGTAATCATTATAATTGAAAGGTTAGATCATTACGGGATACCCCATAATATCGGCCTTGATCCACATCTAATCGCTTAGGCATTACGTGCTGTAATGGATGCAAATGCTATGGCTGTCTTGATAATTATAATTGAAAGGTTAGATCATTACGGGATACCCCATAATGTCGGCCTTGATCATCTAATCGCTGACACATTACGTGCAATAGGATAACAATCTTTCATAAGCCATGATGACTATAATTGAAAGTTAGATCATTACGGGATACCCCATAATATCGGCCTTGATCATCTAATCGCTTGAGCACATTACGTGCTGTAATGGATAACAATTTTACTGGCTGTAATCATTATAATTGAAAGGTTAGATCATTACGGGATACCCATTATATAGGCCGGTCATCTAATCGCTTAGGCACATTACGTGCTGCAATGGATAACAATCTTTACTGGCTGTAATCATTATAATTGAGGTTAGATCATTACGGGATACATAATATCGGCCTTGATCCACATCTAATCGCTTAGGCACATTACGTGCTGTAATGGATAACAATCTTTACTGGCTGTAATCATTATAATTGAAAGGTTAGATCATTACGGGATACCCATGAAGCAATGGCGCTGATCCATCGATCGCTTGAGCACATTACGTGCTTAATGGATAACAATCTTTACTGGCTGTAATCGTTATAGTGAAAAGGTTAGATCATTACGGATACCCAATATCGGCCTTGATGTACATCATTCATTGGAGGCATTACGTGCTGCAATGGATAACAATCTTTACTGGCTGTAGTGTTATAATTGTGAAAGGTTGGATCGTGCAGGATGCACGGCATAATATAGAAGCGTAAGTCCACATCCATCGGCAAGGCACATTACGTGCCGTAATGGATAACAATCTTTGCTGGCTGTAATCATTCATTGAAAGGTTGGGTGTTTATTACGGGATACGCAATATCGACGCCCAGTCCATCTAATCGCTTGAGCTTTGATACCACGATGCTGCAATGAATGTAATCTTTACTGGCTGTAATCATTATAATTGAAAGGTTTGGATCATACAGGATACCCATAGTATCGGCCTTGATCCACATCATTCTTAGGCACATTACGTTGCTGTAATGGATAACAATCTTACCACCATTTTCTCGTCATTATAATTGAAAAGGGTTAGATCATTACGGGATGCCCCATAATATCGGCCTTGATCCACATCTAATCAACTTAGGCATTACGTGCTACAATGGATAACAATCTTCACCAGCAATCATTTAAGTTAGGGTTGGGATCATTACGGATACGCATAATATCGGCCTTGATCCACATCATCTGTCCATGGCTTGTTGGCTGCAATGAATAACAATCTTTACTGGCTGTCGTCATTATAATTGAAGGGTTAGATCATTACGGGATGCCCCATAATATAATGTAGTCCATCCATCGTAGGCATTACATGCTGCAATGGATAACAATCTTCCTGGCTGTCCAATCATTATAATTGAAAGGTTAGATCATTACGGGATACCCCGTAATATCGGCGCGGTCCACATCTAATCGCCGGGCACATTACGTGCTGTAATGGATGTTCAATCTTACTGGCTGTAATCATTACTGATGAAAAGGTTAGATCGTGCGGATACCCCATATCGCCATCGGCCTTGATCCACATCTAATCGCTTGGTGATGCGATGCGTGCCAATGGGATAATCTTTGCTGGCTATAAATCATTGTAATTGAAGGGTTCGATCATTACGGGATGCCCCATAGTGTCGGCAGCGGTCACATCCTGATAAGCCGGGCATTACGCCCTTGTAATGGATAGCAATCTTTTCTGGCTGTAATCATTGAACTGAAGGTTCGATCATTTTAAGATACCCCATAGTATCGGCCTTGGGTCATCTAATCACTTGTTTTGCTTCCAGCACGGCAGATAACAATCTTTACTGGCTGTAATCTTCTCGTTGAAGGTTCGGTCCATTACGGGATACCCGGTATCGGCCTTGATCACATCAATCGCTTAGGCACATTACGTGCTGTAATGGATAACAATCTTTACTGGCTATGTAATCATTATAATTGAAGGTTAGATCATTACGGGATGCCCCGCCGTATCGGCGTGATCCCGCATCGCGTCGTATGGGCCACATTACGTGCTGTAGTGGATAACAATCTTTGGCTGTAGTGTTACTCAGTAGATTGATCTCATTGCGGGATACCCAACGGTATCGGCCTTGATCCACGTCATCGCTTGAGCACGATGACCGTAGTAGATCGTGGCAATCTTTACTGGCTGTAATCTGGTGTAATTGAAGGTTAGATCATTACCAGGATGCCCCATTTCGGCCCGGCAGGTCATCAATAAAAGCGAGCACGCATTACGTGCGCTGGTGGATAACAAAATCACCCGCTGGCTGTCGTCGCGCCATAATTGAGTTAGTCTGTTACGGGATGCCATAATATGAAACGTTCTTTGTCTAATCGCTTAGGCACATTACGTGCTGTGACGGTGCTAAATCTTTACCCGGCTGTAATCATTATAATTGAGAGTTAGATCATTACGGGATACCCCATAATATCGGCCTTGATCCGTGTCACTTTGACGTTGATGCTGTAATGGATAACAATCTTTACTGGCCTTAATCATTATAGTGTAAGGGTTGATCGTTGCAGGATACCCTGATATCGGCGGCAGGTCCACATCTAATCGCTTAGGCAGCATTACGTGCTGTAATGGATAACAATCTTTACTGGCTGTAATCGACCATAATTGAAGGTTCTGAATCTAACTATGCGGGATACTGCTAATATCGGCGCTTGATCCACTAAATCGCCGGGCACGACAGCAACAATGGATAACAATCTTTTGTATGGCTGTAATCATTATAATTGAAAGGTTAGATCATTACGGGATACCCCATAATATCGGCCTTGATCCACATCTAATCGCTTAGGCACATACGTGCTGTAATGGATAACAATCTTCTTCTTTGGCTGTAATCATTATAATTGAAAGGTTAGATCATTACGGGATACCTGCTGGTGCTCGGCCTTGATCCACATCGATCGCTTAGGCATTGACATTGTAACAATGAATCAACAATCTTTACTGGCTGTAATCATTATAATTGAGTTAGATCATTACGGGATACCCCATAATATCGGCCTTGATCCACATCTAATCGCTTGGGCACATTTTGTGCTGTGTAATGGATAACAATCTTTTCGGCTGTAATCATTATAATTGAAAGGTTAGATCATTACGGGATACCCCATAACTGTCGGCGGCAGTCATCTAATCGCTTGAGCACGGCTGGTGCTGTATTGGACAACAATCTTTAACATAATCAAACGTATAATTGAAAGTTGAGATGTTTCGGGATGCTACCATGTTATCGGCCTTGATCCACATCTAATCGCTTAGGCACATTACGTGCTGTAATGGATAACAATCTTTGCCAGCGCCATAGTCATTATGAGTGAAAAGTTAGATGTAGGGATACCCATAGTGTCGGCCTTTCGATCCGCATCTAATCGCTTAGGCACATTACGTGCTGTAATGGATAACGATCTTTACTGGCTGTAATCATTATATAATTGGGAGTTGGATGTTACGGGATACCCCGTAATATGGGCATAGATCCCCTTGTCCTTGAGCACGATGACTGTTGTAATGGATAAACAATCTTTACTGACATAATCATTATAATTGAAAAGTTCAAGTCATTGCAGAATTACCCCAACAGTATCGGCCTTGATCCACATCTAATAACCCAGAGCACATTACGTGCTGTAATGGATAACAATCTTTACTGGCTGTAATCGTTATATAATTGAAAAGTTCGAGTCTTGAGGATACCCCATAGTATCGACGCCGATCCACATCTAATCGCTTCGGCACATTGTGCTGTCAATGGATAAACTTAATCTTTATTACCGTCGTTATAATTGAAAGGTTAGATCATTACGGGATACCACATAATATCGGCCTTGATCATCTAATCGCTTAGGCACATTACGTGCTGCAATGGATAACAATCTTTACTGGCTGTAATCATTATAATTGAAAGGTTAGATCGTTACGGGATGCCATAGTATCGGCCTTGATCCACATCTAATCGCTTCGGCACATTACGTGCTGTAATGGATAACAATCTTTACTGGCTGTAATCATTATAATTGAAAGGTTAGATCATTACGGGATACCCCATAATATCGGCCTTGATCCACATCTAATCGCTTAGGCACATTACGTGCTGCAATGGATAACAATCTTTACTGGCTGTAATCATTATAATTGAAAGGTTAGATCATTACGGGATACCCCATAGTATCGGCCTTGATCCACATCTAATCGCTTCGGCACATTACGTGCTGTAATGGATAAACAATCTTTACTGGCTGTAATCATTATAATTGAAAGGTTAGATCATTACGGGATACCCCCATAGTATCGGCCTTGATCCACATCTAATCGCTAGCGCATTACGTGTTGTAATGAATGTGCTAATCTTTTATGGCTGTAATCATTATAATTGAAAGGTTAGATCATTACGGGATACCCCATAGTATCGGCCTTGATCCACATCTAATCGCTTCGGCACATTACGTGCTGTAATGGATAACAATCTTTACTGGCTGTAATCATTATAATTGAAAGGTTAGATCATTACAGGGATACCCATGATATCGGCCTTGATCCACATCTAATCGCTTCGGCACATTACGTGCTGTAATGGATAACAATCTTTACTGGCTGTAATCATTATAATTGAAAGGTTAGATCATTACGGGATACCCCATAGTATCGGCCTTGATCCACATCTAATCGCTTCGGCACATTGGTGCTGTAATGGATAACAATCTTTACTGGCTGTAATCATTATAATTGAAAGGTTAGATCATTACGGGATACCCCTCAATATGACGCTTGATCCACATCTAATCGCTTCGGCACATTACGTGCTGTAATGGATAACAATCTTTACTGGCTGTAATCATTATAATTGAAGGTTAATTCATGCGGTTTATAATATCGGCCTTGATCCACATCTAATCGCTTAGGCACATTACGTGCTGCAATGGATAACAATCTTTACTGGCTGTAATCATTATAATTGAAAGGTTAGATCATTACGGGATACCCCATAGTATCGGCCTTGATCTCTGCATCAGTAACTAGGCACGTTACGTGCACTTATGTGGATAACAATCTTCTTTAGCTGTAATCATTATAATTGAAAGGTTAGATCATTACGGGATACCCCATAGTATCGTACTTGATCCACATCTAATCGCTTAGGCACATTACGTGCTGTAATGGATAACAATCTTTACTGGCTGTAATCGGTATAATTGTCAGGGTTGAGATCAATACGGGATACCCCGAAGTATCTGGCCTTGATCACATCATCGCTTAGGCACATTACGTGCTGTAATGGATAACAATCTTTACTGGCTGTAATCGTTATAATTGAAAGGTTAGATCATTACGGGATACCCCATAGTATCGGCCTTGATCCACATCTAATCGCTTCGGCACATTACGTGCTGTAATGGATAACAATCTTTACTGGCTGTAATCATTATAATTGAAAGGTTAGATCATTACGGGATACCCCATAGTATCTAGGCCTTGATCCACATCTAATCGCTTCGGCACATTACGTGCTGTAATGGATAACAATCTTTTGCGGCTGTAATCATTATAATTGAAAGGTTAGATCATTACGGGATACCCCATAGTATCGGCCTTGATCCACATCTAATCGCTTCGGCACATTACGTGCTGTAATGGATAACAATCTTTACTGGCTGTAATCATTATAATTGAAAGGTTAGATCATTACGGGATACCCATAGTATCGGCCTTAGGTCACATCTAATCGCTTCGGCACATTACGTGCTGTAATGGATAACAATCTTTACTGGCTGTAATCATTATAATTGAAAGGTTAGATCATTTTGGATACCCGCATCGGCCTTGATCCACATCTAATCGCTTAGGCACATTACGTGCTGCAATGGATAACAATCTTTGCTGGCTGTGTAATCATTATAATTGAAAAGTTAGATCGCGTGCGGACCCCATAATCGTAGCAGTCCACATCTAATCGCTTAGGCACATTACGTGCTGTAATGGATAACAATCTTTACTGGCTGTAATCATTATAATTAAAGGAGTTAGATCATTGCGGGATACCCCATAGTATCGGCCTTGATCCACATCTAATCGCTTAGGCACATTACGTGCTGTAATGGATAACAATCTTTACTGGCTGTAATCATTATAATTGAAAGGTTAGATCATTACGGGATACCCCATAGTATCGGCCTTGATCCACATCTAATCGCTTCGGCACATTACGTGCTGTAATGGATAACAAATGTACTGGCTGTCGTCATTCGTTGAAAGGTTAGATCATTGCAGATGCCCCATAGTATCGGCCTTGATCCACATCTAATCGCTTAGGCACATTACGTGCTGTAGTGATCATCGTCTTCTTGTTTGTAATCATTATAATTGAAAGGTTAGATCATTACGGGATACCCCATAGTATCGGCCTTGATCCACATCTAATCGCTTAGGCGCATTACGTGCTGTAATGGATAACAATCTTTACTGGCTGTAATCTCATTATAATTGAAAGGTTAGATCATTACGGGATACCCCATAGTATCGGCCTTGATCCACATCTCGTCTTCGGCGTATTCGTGCTGTAATGGATAACAATCTTTACTGGCTGTAATCATTATAATTGAAAGGTTAGATCATTACGGGATACCCCATAGTATCGGCCTTGATCCACATCTAATCGCTTAGGCACATTACGTGCTGTAATGGATAACAATCTTTACTGGCTGTAATCATTATAATTGAAAGGTTAGATCATTACGGGATACCCCATAGTATCGGCCTTGATCCACATCTAATCGCTTAGGCACATTACGTGCTGTAATGGATAACAATCTTTACTGGCTGTAATCATTATAATTGAAAGGTTAGATCATTACGGGATACCCCATAGTATCGGCCTTGATCCACATCTAATCGCTTCGGCACATTACGTGCTGTAATGGATAACAATCTTTACTGGCTGTAATCATTATAATTGAAAGGTTAGATCATTACGGGATACCCCATAGTATCGGCCTTGATCCACATCTAATCGCTTAGGCACATTACGTGCTGTAATGGATAACAATCTTTACTGGCTGTAATCATTATAATTGAAAGGTTAGATCATTACGGGATACCCCATAGTATCGGCCTTGATCCACATCTAATCGCTTAGGCACATTACGTGCTGTAATGGATAACAATCTTTACTGGCTGTAATCATTATAATTGAAAAGGTTAGATCATTACGGGATACCCCATAGTATCGGCCTTGATCCACATCTAATCGCTTCGGCACATTACGTGCTGTAATGGATAACAATCTTTACTGGCTGTAATCATTATAATTGAAAGGTTAGAATCATTACGGGATGCCCCATAATATCGGCCTTGATCCACATCTAATCGCTTAGGCACATTACGTGCTGTAATGGATAACAATCTTTCTTGCTTCCAATCATTATAATTCGAAGGATCGAATCCATTGCGGGACTTTTTGTAATATCGGCCTTGATCCACATCTAATCGCTTCGGCACATTACGTGCTGTAATGGATAACAATCTTTACTGGCTGTAATCATTATAATTGAAAGGTTAGATCATTACGGGATACCCCATAGTATCGGCCTTCATCCACATCTAATCGCTTCGGCACATTACGTGCTGTAATGGATAACAATCTTTACTGGCTGTAATCATTATAATTGAAAGGTTTGGATCATTACGGGATACCCCATAATATCGGCCTTGATCCACATCTAATCGCTTAGGCACATTACGTGCTGTAATGGATAACAATCTTTACTGGCTGTAATCATTATAATTGAAAGGTTAGAACATTACGGGATACCCCATAGTATCGGCCTTGATCCACCTTAATCGCTTAGGCACATTACGTGCTGTAATGAATGTAATCTTTACTGGCTGTAATCATTATAATTGAAAGGTTAGATCATTACGGGATACCCCATAGTATCGGCCTTGATCCACATCTAATCGCTTCGGCACATTGCGTGCTGTAATGGATAACAATCTTTACTGGCTGTGTCATTATAATTGAAAGGTTAGATCATTACGGGATACCCCATAGTATCGGCCTTGATCCACATCTAATCGCTTGAGCTGTACATGCGTGCTGTAATGGATAAACAATCTTCACTGGCTGTAATCATTATAATTGAAAGGTTAGATCATTACGGGATACCCCATAGTATCGGCCTTGATCCACATCTAATCGCTTAGGCACATTACGTGCTGTAATGGATAACAATCTTTACTGGCTGTAATCATTATAATTGAAAGGTTAGATCATTACGGGATACCCCATAGTATCGGCCTTGATCCACATCTAATCGCTTAGGCACATTACGTGCTGTAATGGATAACAATCTTTACTGGCTGTAATCATTATAATTGAAAGGTTAGATCATTACGGGATACCCCATAGTATCGGCCTTGATCCACATCTAATCGCTTAGGCACATTACGTGCTGTAATGGATAACAATCTTTACTGATAATCATTATAGTTGAAAAGGTTAGATCATTACGGGATACCCCATAGTATCGGCCTTGATCCATCTAATCGCTTGAGCACATTACGTGCTGTAATGGATAACAATCTTTACTGGCTGTAATCATTATAATTGAAAGGTTAGATCATTACGGGATACCCCATAATATCGGCCTTGATCCACATCTAATCGCTTAGGCACATTACGTGCTGTAATGGATAACAATCTTTACTGGCTGTAATCATTATAATTGAAGAAGGTTAGATCATTACGAGATACCCCATAGTATCGGCCTTGATCCACATCTAATCGCTTAGGCACATTACGTGCTGTAATGGATAACAATCTTTACTGGCTGTAATCATTATAATTGAAAGGTTAGATCATTACGGGATACCCCATAGTATCGGCCTTGATCCACATCTAATCGCTTAGGCACATTACGTGCTGTAATGGATAACAATCTTCCTTTTCATTGTAATCATTAATTGAAAGGTTAGATCATTACGGGATACCCCATAGTATCGGCCTTGATCCACATCTAATCGCTTCGGCACATTACGTATTGTAATGGATAACAATCTTTACTGGCTGTAATCATTATAATTGAAAGGTTAGATCATTACGGGATACCCCATAGTATCGGCCTTGATCCACATCTAATCGCTTAGGCACATTACGTGCTGTAATGGATAACAATCTTTACTGGCTGTAATCATTATAATTGAAAGGTTAGATCATTACGGGATACCCCATAGTATCGGCCTTGATCCACATCTAATCGCTTAGGCACATTACGTGCTGTAATGGATAACAATCTTTACTGGCTGTAATCATTATAATTAAAAGGTTAGATCATTACGGGATACCCCATAGTATCGGCCTTGATCCACATCTAATCGCTTCGGCACATTACGTGCTGTAATGGATAACAATCTTTACTGGCTGTAATCATTATAATTGAAAGGTTAGATCATTACGGGATACCCCATGGTATCGGCCTTGATCCACATCTAATCGCTTAGGCACATTACGTGCTGTAATGGATAACAATCTTTACTGGCTGTAATCATTATAATTGAAGGTTAGATCATTACGGGATACCCCATAGTATCGGCCTTGATCCACATCTAATCGCTTAGGCACATTACGTGCTGTAATGGATAACAATCTTTACTGGCTGTAATCATTATAATTCGAAAAGTTCGATCATTACGGGATACCCCATAGTATCAAGCCTTGATCCATCTAATCTGGCTTAGGCCACGTACGTGCTGTAATGGATAACAATCTTTACTGGCTGTAATCATTATAATTGAAAGGTTAGATCATTACGGGATACCCCATAGTATCGGCCTTGATCCACATCTAATCGCTTAGGCACATTACGTGCTGTAATGGATAACAATCTTTACTGGCTGTAATCATTATAATTGAAAGGTTAGATCATTACGGGATACCCCATAATATCGGCCTTGATCCACACATCTAATCGCTTAGGCACATTACGTGCTGTAATGGATAACAATCTTTACTGGCTGTAATCATTATAATTGAAAGGTTAGATCATTGCAGGATACCCCATAGTATCGGCAGCCAGTCCACATCTAATCGCTTAGGCACATTACGTGCTGTAATGGATAACAATCTTTACTGGCTGTAATCATTATAATTGAAGAGTTAGATCATTACGGGATACCCCATAGTATCGGCCTTGATCCACATCTAATCGCTTAGGCACATTACGTGCTGTAATGGATAACAATCTTTACTGGCTGTAATCATTATAATTGAAAGGTTAGATCATTACGGGATACCCCATAGTATCGGCCTTGATCCACATCTAATCGCTTCGGCACATTACGTGCTGTAATGGATAACAATCTTTACTGGCTGTAATCATTATAATTGAAAGGTTAGATCATTACGGGATACCCCATAGTATCGGCCTTGATCCACATCTAATCGCTTAGGCACATTACGTGCTGTAATGGATAACAATCTTTACTGGCTGTAATCATTATAGTTGAAAGGTTAGATCATTACGGGATACCCCATAGTATCGGCCTTGATCCACGTCGGCTTAGGCACATTACGTGCTGTAATGGATAACAATCTTTACTGGCTGTAATCATTATAATTGAAAGGTTAGATCATTACGGGATACCCCATAGTATCGGCCTTGATCCACATCTAATCGCTTCGGCACATTACGTGCTGTAATGGATAACAATCTTTACTGGCTGTAATCATTATAATTGAAAGGTTAGATCATTACGGGATACCCCATAATATCGGCCTTGATCCACATCTAATCGCTTAGGCACATTACGTGCTGTAATGGATAACAATCTTTACTGGCTGTAATCATTATAATTGAAGGTTAGATCATTACGGGATACCCCATAGTATCGGCCTTGATCCACATCTAATCGCTTAGGCACATTACGTGCTGTAATGGATAACAATCTTTACTGGCTGTAATCATTATAATTGAAAGGTTAGATCATTACGGGATACCCCATAGTATCGGCCTTGATCCACATCTAATCGCTTAGGCACATTACGTGCTGTAATGGATAACAATCTTTACTGGCTGTAATCATTATAATTGAAAGGTTAGATCATTACGGGATACCCCATAGTATCGGCCTTGATCCACATCTAATCGCTTAGGCACATTACGTGCTGTAATGGATAACAATCTTTACTGGCTGTAATCATTATAATTGAAAGGTTAGATCATTACGGGATACCCCGCAGTATCGGCCTTGATCCACATCTAATCGCTTCGGCACATTACGTGCTGTAATGGATGATGTCTTCTTGGCTGCTAATCGTACAATTGAAAGGTTAGATCATTACGGGATACCCCATAATATCGGCCTTGATCCACATCTAATCGCTTAGGCATTACGTGCTGTAATGGATAACAATCTTTACTGGCTGTAATCATTATAATTGAAAGGTTAGATCATTACGGGATACCCCATAGTATCGGCCTTGATCCACATCTAATCGCTTCGGCACATTACGTGCTGTAATGGATAACAATCTTTACTGGCTGTAATCATTATAATTGAAAGGTTAGATCATTACGGGATACCCCATAGTATCGGCCTTGATCCACATCTAATCGCTTAGGCACATTACGTGCTGTAATGGATAACAATCTTTACTGGCTGCAATCATTTATAGTTGAAAGTTCAATCAACACGGGATACCCCATAGTATCGGCCTTGATCCACATCTAATCGCTTAGGCACATTACGTGCTGTAATGGATAACAATCTTTACTGGCTGTAATCATTATAGTAGAAAGGTTCGAATCATTACGGGATACCCCATAATATCGGCCTTGATCCACATCTAATCGCTTCGGCACATTACGTGCTGTAATGGATAACAATCTTTACTGGCTGTAATCATTATAATTGAAAGGTTAGATCATTACGGGATACCCCATAGTATCGGCCTTGATCCACATCTAATCGCTTCGGCACATTACGTGCTGTAATGGATAACAATCTTTACTGGCTGTAATCATTATAATTGAAAGGGATTAGATCATTACGGGATACCCCATAGTATCGGCCTTGATCCACATCTAATCGCTTAGGCACATTACGTGCTGTAATGGATAACAATCTTTACTGGCTGTAATCATTATAATTGAAAGGTTAGATCATTACGGGATACCCCATGAAGTATCGGCAGCAGTCCACATCTAATCGCTTAGGCACATTACGTGCTGTAATGGATAACAATCTTTACTGGCTGTAATCATTATAATTGAAAGGTTAGATCATTACGGGATGCTATAGTATCGGCCTTGATCCACATCTAATCGCTTAGGCACATTACGTGCTGTAATGGATAACAATCTTTACTGGCTGTAATCATTATAATTGAAAGGTTAGATCATTACGGGATACCCCATAGTATCGGCCTTGATCCACATCTAATCGCTTAGGCACATTACGTGTTGCTGTAATGGATAACAAATCTTTTACTGGCTGTAATCATTATAATTGAAAGGTTAGATCATTGCGGGATACCCCATAGTATCGGCCTTGATCCACATCTAATCGCTTCGTCACATTACGTGCTGTAATGGATAACAATCTTTACTGGATGTAATCATTATAATTGAAAAAAGTTAGATCATTACGGGATACCCCATAGTATCGGCCTTGATCCACATCTAATCGCTTAGGCACATTACGTGCTGTAATGGATAACAATCTTTACTGGCTGTAATCATTATAATTGAAAGGTTAGATCATTACGGGATACCCCATAGTATCGGCCTTGATCCACATCTAATCGCTTCGGCACATTACGTGCTGTAATGGATAACAATCTTTACTGGCTGTAATCATTATAATTGAAAGGTTAGATCATTACGGGATACCCCATAGTATCGGCCTTGGTCCACATCTAATCGCTTCGGCACATTACGTGCTGTAATGGATAACAATCTTTACTGGCTGTAATCATTATAATTGAAGAAAGTTCAGATCGTTACGGGATACCCCATAATATCGGCCTTGATCCACATCTAATCGCTTAGGCACATTACGTGCTGTAATGGATAACAATCTTTACTGGCTGTAATCATTATAATTGAAAGGTTAGATCATTACGGGATACCCCATAGTATCGGCCTTGATCCACATCTAATCGCTTCGGCACATTACGTGCTGTAATGGATAACAATCTTTACTGGCTGTCGTCATTATAATTGAAAGGTTAGATCATTACGGGATACCCCATAGTATCGGCCTTGATCCACATCTAATCGCTTAGGCACATTACGTGCTGTAATGGATAACAATCTTTACTGGCTGTAATCATTATAATTGAAAGGTTAGATCATTACGGGATACCCCATAGTATCGGCCTTGATCCACATCTAATCGCTTAGGCACATTACGTGCTGTAATGGATAACAATCTTTACTGGCTGTAATCATTATAATTGAAAGGTTAGATCATTACGGGATACCCCATAGTATCGGCCTTGATCCACATCTAATCGCTTAGGCACATTACGTGCTGTAATGGATAACAATCTTTACTGGCTGTAATCATTATAATTGAAAGGTTAGATCATTACGGGATACCCCATAGTATCGGCCTTGATCCACATCTAATCGCTTAGGCATTGTACGTGCTGTAATGGATAACAATCCTTTACTGGCTGTAATCATTATAATTGAAAGGTTAGATCATTACGGGATACATAATATCGGCCTTGATCCACATCTAATCGCTTAGGCACATTACGTGCTGTAATGGATAACAATCTTTACTGGCTGTAATCATTATAATTGAAAAGTTGGATGTTGGGATACCCCATAGTATCGGCCTTGATCCACATCCTTATTGTAGGCACATTACGTGTTAATAATGGATAACAATCTTTACCAGTATAATCATTATATAATTGAAAGGTTAGATCATTACGGGATACCCCATAGTATCGGCCTTGATCCACATCTAATCGCTTAGGCACATTACGTGCTGTAATGGATAACAATCTTTACTGGCTGTAATCATTATAATTGAAAGGTTGAATCATTGCAGGATACCCCATAGTATCGGCCTTGATCCACATCTAATCGCTTCGGCACATTACGTGCTGTAATGGATAACAATCTTTACTGGCTGTAATCATTTTTATAATTCTGAAAGTTAGATCATTACGGGATACCCCATAATATCGGCCTTGATCCACATCTAATCGCTTAGGCACATTACGTGCTGTAATGGATAACAATCTTTACTGGCTGTGATAATTTATAATTGAAAGGTTAGATCATTACGGGATACCCCATAGTATAGTATGATCATCTAATCGCTTGGTGACACATTAGTGCTGTAATGGATAACAATCTTTACTGGCTGTAATCATTATAATTGAAAGGTTAGATCATTACGGGATGCCCCATAGTATCGGCCTTGATCCCATCTGATAACCATTTTGGTAGATGCTGTAATGGATAAACAAATGTTACTGGCTGTCATTATAGTTGAAAAGGTTAGATCATTACGGGATACCCCATAGTATCGGCCTTGATCCACATCTAATCGCTTAGGCACATTACGTGCTGTAATGGATAACAATCTTTACTGGCTGTAATCATTATAATTGAAAGGGTAGATCATTACGGGATACCCCATAATATCGGCCTTGATCCACATCTAATCGCTTAGGCACATTACGTGCTGTACTGGATAACAATCTTTACTGGCTGTAATCATTATAATTGAAAGGTTAGATCATTACGGGATACCCCATAATATCGGCCTTGATCCACATCTAATCGCTTAGGCACATTACGTGCTGTAATGGATAACAATCTTTACTGGCTGTAATCATTATAATTGAAAGGTTGGATAATTTTGGGATACCCCATAGTATCGGCCTTGATCCACATCTAATCGCTTCGGCACATTACGTGCTGTAATGGATAACAATCTTTACTGGCTGTAATCATTATAATTCAAAGGTTAGATCATTACGGGATACATTAATATCGGCCTTGATCCACATCTAATCGCTTAGGCACATTACGTGCTGTAATGGATAACAATCTTTACTGGCTGTAATCATTATAATTGAAAGGTTAGATCATTACGGGATACCCCATAGTATCGGCCTTGATCCACATCTAATCGCTTAGGCACATTACGTGCTGTAATGGATAACAATCTTTACTGGCTGTAATCATTATAATTGAAAGGTTAGATCATTACGGGATACCCCATAGTATCGGCCTTGATCACATCTAATCGCTTAGGCACATTGGTACCCAACAATGGATAACAATCTTTACTGGCTGTAATCATTATAATTGAAAGGTTAGATCATTACGGGATACCCCATAGTATCGGCCTTGATCCACATCTAATCGCTTAGGCACATTACGTGCTGTAGTGGATAACAATCTTTTACTGGCTGTAATCATTATAATTGAAAGGTTAGATCATTACGGGATACCCCATAGTATCGGCCTTGATCCACATCTAATCGCTTCGGCACATTACGTGCTGTAATGGATAACAATCTTTACTGGCTGTAATCATTATAATTGAAAGGTTAGATCATTACGGGATACCCCATAGTATCGGCCTTGATCCACATCTAATCGCTTAGGCACATTACGTGCTGTAATGGATAACAATCTTTACTGGCTGTAATCATTATAATTGAAAGGTTAGATCATTACGGGATACCCCATAGTATCGGCCTTGATCCACATCTAATCGCTTCGGCACATTACGTGCTGTAATGGATAACAATCTTTACTGGCTGTAATCATTATAATTGAAAGGTTAGATCATTACGGGATACCCCATAGTATCGGCCTTGATCCACATCTAATCGCTTAGGCACATTACGTGCTGTAATGGATAACAATCTTTACTGGCTGTAATCATTATAATTGAAAGGTTAGATCATTACGGGATACCCCATAGTATCGGCCTTGATCCACATCTAATCGCTTCGGCACATTACGTGCTGTAATGGATAACAATCTTTACTGGCTGTAATCATTATAATTGAAAGGTTAGATCATTACGGGATACCCCATAGTATCGGCCTTGATCCACATCTAATCGCTTAGGCACATTACGTGCTGTAATGGATAACAATCTTTACTGGCTGTAATCATTATAATTGAAAGGTTAGATCATTACGGGATACCCCATAGTATCGGCCTTGATCCACATCTAATCGCTTCGGCACATTACGTGCTGTAATGGATAACAATCTTTACTGGCTGTAATCATTATAATTGAAAGGATAGTCATTACGGATACCCATAGTATCGGCCTTGATCCACATCTAATCGCTTCGGCACATTACGTGCTGTAATGGATAACAATCTTTACTGGCTGTAATCATTATAATTGAAAGGTTAGATCATTACGGGATACCCCATAGTATCGTCCTTGATCCACATCTAATCGCTTAGGCACATTACGTGCTGTAATGGATAACAATCTTTACTGGCTGTAATCATTATAATTGAAAGGTTAGATCATTACGGGATACCCCATAGTATCGGCCTTGATCCACATCTAATCGCTTCGGCACATTACGTGCTGTAATGGATAACAATCTTTACTGGCTGTAATCATTATAATTGAAAGGTTAGATCATTACGGGATACCCCATAGTATCGGCCTTGATCCACATCTAATCGCTTCGGCACATTGCGTGCTGTAATGGACTAACAAATGTACTGGCTGTAATCATTATAATTGAAAGGTTAGATCATTACGGGATACCCCATAGTATCGGCCTTGATCCACATCTAATCGCTTAGGCACATTACGTGCTGTAATGGATAACAATCTTTACTGGCTGTAATCATTATAATTGAAAGGTTAGATCATTACGGGATACCCCATAGTATCGGCCTTGATCCACATCTAATCGCTTGACACACTGTGCTGTAATGGATAACAATCTTTACTGGCTGTAAATCATTATAATTGAAAGGTTAGATCGATACAGGATACATAGTATCGGCCTTGATCGTGATAACTTAGGCACATTGCGATGCTGTAATGGATAACAATCTTTACTGGCTGTAATCATTATAATTGAAGGTTGATCATTACGGGACCCCCATAGTATCGTAGCAGTCCACATCTATAATCGCTTCGGCACATTACGTGCTGTAATGGATAACAATCTTTACTGGCTGTAATCATTATAATTGAAGGTTAGATCATTACGGGATATACCCCATAGTATCGGCCTTGATCCACATCTAATCATAGGCACATTACGTTGCTGTAATGGATAGCTGATCTTTACCATTGTAATCATTATAATTGAAAGGTTGGATGTTGAGATGCCCCATAATATCGGCCTTGATCCACATCTAATCGCTTAGGCACATTACGTTATGCTGGATAACAATCTTTATTGGCTGTAATCATTATAATTGAAAGGTTAGTCGACCAGGATGCCATGATATCCGGCCTTGATCCACATCTAATCGCTTCAGTACGTTACGCTGTAATGGATAACAATCTTCTTTTGGCTGTAATCGTTATAATTCGATTAGATCATTACGGGATACCCCATAGTATCGGCCTTGATCCATCTAATCGCTTGAGCACATTACGTGCTGTAATGGATAACAATCTTTACTGGCTGTAATCATTATAATTGAAAGATTGATCATTGAGATGCCCCATAGTATCGGCCTTGATCCATCTAATCGTAGGTACCATTACGTGCTGTAATGGATAATCTTTACTCCAGCTGTAATCGCATTCATAATTGATTGAATCATGCGGATACTATGATAACTAAGCCTTGATCCACATCTAATCAGCGGCTTGCAATATTACGTGCTGTAATGGATAACAATCTTTACAGCTTATGATGTTGTATAATTGAAAAGGTTAGATCATTACGGGATACCCCGCAGTATATTGATCACATCGTCGCTTCGGCATTCCCTGCGTGCTGTAATGGATAACAATCTTTACTGGCTGTAATCATTGTAATTGAAGGTTAGATCATTACGGGATACCTAGTATCGGCCTTGATCCACATCTAATCGCTTGACGCTAGGTACTGCAATGGATAACAATCTTTACTGGCTGTAATCATTATAATTGAAAAGGTTAGATCATTACGGGATACCCATAGTATCTAAGCCTTGATCCACATCTAATCGCTTGGGCATTACGTGCTGTAATGGATAACAATCTTTACTGGCTGTAATCATTTATAATTGAAGGATTAGATCATTAGGATACCCAACAGTATCGGCCTTGATCTTGTCTAATCGCTTAGGCACATTACGTGTGTAATGGATAACAATCTTTACTGGCTGTAATCATTATAATTGAAGTTGAATCGATACACAAGGATACCCTTGCATAGTATCGGCCTTGATACATCTAATCGCTTAGGCACATTGCGATGCTCGTAATGGATAACAATCTTTACTGGCTGCTTCGTCGTATAATTGAAGGTTGAGTCATTACGGGATACCCCATAGTATCAGCCTTGATCCACATCTAATCGCTTAGGCACATTACGTGCTGTAATGGATAACAATCTTTACTGGCTGTAATCATTATAATTGAAAGGTTAGATCATTACGGGATACATAGTATCGGCCTTGATCCACATCTAATCGCTTAGGCACATTACGTGCTGTAATGGATAACAATCTTTACTGGCTGTAATCGTGTATATTGAGTTAGATCATTACGGGATACCCATAGTGTCGGCCTTGATCCCCCTTCTAATTAGCTTCGGCACATTACGTGCTGTAATGGATAACAATCTTACCACTGGCTGTAATCATTATAATTGGAAAGGTTAGATCATTACAGGGTCTTGTAGTGTCGTATAGGTCCACATCTAATCGCTTAGGCGGTAGTGCTGCTGTAATGGATAACAATCTTTACTGGCTGTAATCATTATAATTGAAAGGTTAGATCATTACGGGATACCCCATAATATCGGCCTTGATCCACATCTAATCGCTTAGGCACATTACGTGCTGTACTGGATAACAATCTTTACTGGCTGTAATCATTATAATTGAAAGGTTAGATCATTACGGGATACCCCATAGTATCGGCCTTGATCCACATCTAATCGCTTCGGCACATTACGTGCTGTAATGGATAATCTTCTTTGGCTGTAATCATTATAATTGAAAGGTTAGATCATTACGGGATACCCATAGTATCGGCCTTGATCCACATCTAATCGCTTAGGCACATTACGTGCTGTAATGGATAACAATCTTTACTGGCTGTAATCATTATAATTGAAAGGTTAGATCATTACGGGATACCCCATAGTATCGGCCTTGATCCACATCTAATCGCTTAGGCACATTACGTGCTGTAATGGATAACAATCTTTACTGGCTGTAATCATTATGATTGAAAGGTTAGATCATTACGGGATACCCCATAGTATCGGCCTTGATCCACATCTAATCGCTTAGGCACATTACATGTACCTGGATAACCAATCGCTACTGGCTGTAATCGTTATAATTGAAGGTTGATCATTACGGGATACCCCATAGTATCGGCCTTGATCCACATCTAATCATGGGCACATTACGTGCTGTAATGGATAACAATCTTTACTGGCTGTAATCATTATAATTGAAAGGTTAGATCATTACGGGATACCCCATAGTATCGGCCTTGATCCACATCTAATCGCTTCGGCACATTACGTGCTGCAATGAGATCTTTCAATCTTACTGGCTATGTGTCATTATAATTGAAAGGTTAGATCATTACGGGATACCCCATAGTATCGGCCTTGATCCACATCTAATCGCTTAGGCACATTACGTGCTGTAATGGATAACAATCTTTACTGGCTGTAATCATTATAATTGAAAGGTTAGATCATTACGGGATACCCCATAGTATCGGCCTTGATCCACATCTAATCGCTTCGGCACATTATACGTGCTGTAATGGAAAACAATCTTTACTGGCTGTAATCTTCCTCAATTGAAAGGTTAGATCCTTTTGGGGATACCCCATAGTATCGGCCTTGATCCACATCTAATCGCTTAGGCACATTACGTGCTGTAATGGATAACAATCTTTACTGGCTGTAATCATTATAATTGAAAGGTTAGATCATTACGGGATACCCCATAGTATCGGCCTTGATCCACATCTAATCGCTTAGGCACATTACGTGCTGTACTGGATAACAATCTTTACTGGCTGTAATCATTATAATTGAAAGGTTAGATCATTACGGGATACCCCATAGTATCGGCCTTGATCCACATCTAATCGCTTCGGCACATTACGTGCTGTAATGGATAACAATCTTTACTGGCTGTAATCATTATAATTGAAAGGTTAGATCATTACGGGATACCCCATAGTATCGGCCTTGATCCACATCTAATCGCTTAGGCACATTACGTGCTGTACTGGATAACAATCTTTACTGGCTGTAATCATTATAATTGAAAGGTTAGATCATTACGGGATACCCCATAGTATCGGCCTTGATCCACATCTAATCGCTTCGGCACATTACGTGCTGTAATGGATAACAATCTTTACTGGCTGTAATCATTATAATTGAAGGTTAGATCATTACGGGATACCCCATAGTATCGGCCTTGATCCACATCTAATCGCTTCGGCACATTACGTGCTGTAATGGATAACAATCTTTACTGGCTGTAATCATTATAATTGAAAGGTTAGATCATTACGGGATACCCCATAGTATCGGCCTTGATCCACATCTAATCGCTTAGGCACATTACGTGCTGTACTGGATAACAATCTTTACTGGCTGTAATCATTATAATTGAAGGTTAGATCATTACGGGATACCCCATAGTATCGGCCTTGATCCACATCTAATCGCTTCGGCACATTACGTGCTGTAATGGAAAACAATCTTTACTGGCTGTAATCATTATAATTGAAAGGTTAGATCATTACGGGATACCCCATAGTATCGGGCATGATCCACATCTAATCGCTTAGGCACATTACGTGCTGTCTGGATAATAATCTTTACTAGCTGTAATCATTATAATTGAAAGGTTAGATCATTACGGGATACCCCATACGTATCGGCCTTGATCCACATCTAATCGCTTCGGCACATTACGTGCTGTAATGGAAAACAATCTTTACTGGCTGTAATCATTACTGGTAAAGGTTAGATCATTACGGGATACCCCATAGTATCGGCCTTGATCCACATCTAATCGCTTAGGCACATTGCGACCGTATTGACGGATAACAATCTTTACTGGCTGTAATCATTATAATTGAAAGGTTAGATCATTACGGGATACCCCATAGTATCGGCCTTGATCCACATCTAATCGCTGGCACATGCATTGCTGTAATGGAAAACAATCTTTACTGGCTGTAATCATTATAATTGAAAGGTTAGATCATTACGGGATGCCCCATCATCCCATCGGCTGTCCAGTCACATCCAACAGGCACATTACGTGCTGTAATGGATAACAATCTTTACTGGCTGTAATCATTATAATTGAAAGGTTAGATCATTACGGGATACCCCATAGTATCGGCCTTGATCCACATCTAATCGCTTCGGCACGTGGTGTGTAATGGAAAACAATCTTTACTGGCTGTAATCATTATAATTGAAAGGTTAGATCATTACGGGATACCCCATAGTATCGGCCTTGATCCACATCTAATCGCTTAGGCACATTACGTGCTGTAATGGATAACAATCTTTACTGGCTGTAATCATTATAATTGAAAGGTTAGATCATTACGGGATACCCCATAGTATCGGCCTTGATCCACATCTAATCGCTTCGGCACATTACGTGCTGTAATGGAAAACAATCTTTACTGGCTGTAATCATTATAATTGAAAGGTTAGATCATTACGGGATACCCCATAGTATCGGCCTTGATCCACATCTAGTCGCTTAGGCACATTACGTGCTGTAATGGATAACAATCTTTACTGGCTGTAATCATTATAATTGAAAGGTTAGATCATGGGATACCCCCATAGTATCGGCCTTGATCCACATCTAATCGCTTAGGCACATTACGTGCTGTAATGGATAACAATCTTTACTGGCTTAATCATTATAATTGAAAGGTTAGATCATTACGGGATACCCCATAGTATCGGCCTTGATCCACATCTAATCGCTTCGGCACATTACGTGCTGTAATGGAAAACAATCTTTACTGGCTGTAATCATTATAATTGAAAGGTTAGATCATTACGGGATACCCCATAGTATCGGCCTTGATCCACATCTAATCGCTTAGGCACATTACGTGCTGTAATGGATAACAGTATTTTACTGGCTGTAATCATTATAATTGAAAGGTTAGATCATTACGGGATACCCCATAGTATCGGCCTTGATCCACATCTAATCGCTTAGGCACATTACGTGCTGTAATGGATAACAATCTTTACTGGCTGTAATCATTATAATTGAAAGGTTAGATCATTACGGGATACCCCATAGTATCGGCCTTGATCTACATCTAATCGCTTAGTAGTACGTGCTGTAATGGATAACAATCTTTGTTGGCTGTAATCATTATAATTGAAAGGTTAGATCATTACGGGATACCCCATAGTATCGGCCTTGATCCACATCTAATCGCTTCGGCACATTACGTGCTGTAATGGAAAACAATCTTTACTGGCTGTAATCATTATAATTGAAAGGTTAGATCATTACGGGATACCCCATAGTATCGGCCTTGATCCACATCTAATCGCTTAGGCACATTACGTGCTGTAATGGATAACAATCTTTACTGGCTGTAATCATTATAATTGAAAGGTTAGATCATTACGGGATACCCCATAGTATCGGCCTTGATCCACATCTAATCGCTTAGGCACATTACGTGCTGTACTGGATAACAATCTTTACTGGCTGTAATCATTATAATTGAAAGGTTAGATCATTACGGGATACCCCATAGTATCGGCCTTGATCCACATCTAATCGCTTAGGCACATTGTACCTGGATCAACAATCTTTACTGGCTGTAATCATTATAATTGAAAGGTTTGGATCATTACGGGATACCCCATAGTATCATCCACATCTAATCGCTTAGGCACATTACGTGCTGTAATGGATAACAATCTTTACTGGCTGTAATCATTATAATTGAAAGGTTAGATCATTACGGGATACCCCCATAGTATCGGCCTTGATCCACATCTAATCGCTTAGGCACATTACGTGCTGTAATGGATAACAATCTTTACTGGCTGTAATCTGTTATAATTGAAAGGTTAGATCATTACGGGATACCCCATAGTATCGGCCTTGATCCACATCTAATCGCTTAGGCACATTACGTGCTGTAATGGATAACAATCTTTACTGGCTGTAATCATTATAATTGGGTTAGATCATTACGGGATACCCCATAGTATCGGCCTTGATCCACATCTAATCGCTTAGGCACATTACGTGCTGTAATGGATAACAATCTTTACTGGCTGTAATCATTATAATTGAAAGGTTAGATCATTACGGGATACCCCGCCTTAGTATCGGCCTTGATCCACATCTAATCGCTTCGGCACAACTACGTGTAATGGATGTAATCTTTACTGGCTGTAATGTTGATTGATTCAGTCATTACGGGATACCCCATAGTATCGGCCTTGATCCACATCTAATCGCTTAGGCACATTACGTGCTGTAATGGATAACAATCTTTACTGGCTGTAATCTGTGTAATTGAAAGGTTAGATCATTACGGGATACCCCATAGTATCGGCCTTGATCCACATCAATCGCTTCGGCACATTGCGTTGCTGTAATGGATAACAATCTTTACTGGCTGTAATCATTATAATTGAAAGGTTAGATCATTACGGGATACCCCATAGTATCGGCCTTGATCCACATCTAATCGCTTAGGCACATTACGTGCTGTAATGGATAACAATCTTTACTGGCTGTAATCATTATAATTGAAAGGTTTGGATCATTCTTGGATACCCCACTAGTATGTTGATCACATCTAATCGCTTAGGCACATTACGTGCTGTAATGGATAACAATCTTTACTGGCTGTAATCATTATAATTGAAAGGTTAGATCATTACGGGATACCCAACGTAGTATCGGCCTTGATCCACATCTAATCGACGGTATTACGTGCTGTAATGGATAACAATCTTTCTTCAATGTAATCAACCATAATTGAAAAGGTTAGATCATTACGGGATACCCCATAGTATCGGCCTTGATCCACATCTAATCGCTTAGGCACATTACGTGCTGTAATGGATAACAATCTTTACTGGCTGTAATCATTATAATTGAAAGGTTAGATCATTACGGGATACCCCATAGTATCGGCCTTGATCCACATCTAATCGCTTAGGCACATTACGTGCTGTAATGGATAACAATCTTTACTGGCTGTAATCATTATAATTG
>JBBBDQ010016755.1:0-13342 GCA_037127315.1 Ascarosepion bandense | reverse complement strand
TTTTAATACGATTAGTTAAAAACAGCGGAGTTATTGAAAAAAATCGGATATTTAGAATGGGACACGCCAGCGATTTATATTAGAAAGGAAAGTATTTTAATATGATTAGTTAAAAAACAGCGGAGTTATTGAAAAAAAATCGGATATTTAGAATGGGACACGCCAAAGCGATTTATATTAGAAAAGCGAAAGTCTGTTAATATGATTAGTTAAAAAACTGCGGAGTTATTGAAAAAAAAATCGGATATTTAGAATGGGACACAAAGATTTATATTAGAAAAGGAAAGTCTGTTAATATGATTAGTTAAAAACTGCGGAGTTATTGAAAAAAAAATTGATACTGAATGGGACACGCCAGCGATTTATATTAGAAAAGGAAAGTATTTAACAGATTATTAAAAAACAAAGGAGTTATTGAAAAAATCGGATATTTAGAATGGACACGCCAGCGATTTATATTAGAAAAGGAAAGTCTGTTAATATGATTAGTTAAAAAACAGCGGAGTTATTGAAAAAAAAATCGATATTTGAATGGGACACGCCAGCGATTTATATTAGAAAAGGAAAGTCTGTTAATATGATTAGTTAAAAACCGCGGAGTTATTGAAAAAAATCGATATTTAGAATGGGACACGCTGGAAGCGATTTATATTAGAAAAGGAAAGTATTTTAATATGATTAGTTAAAAAACAGCGGAGTTATTGAAAAAAATCGGATATTTAGAATGGGACACGCCAGCGATTTATATTAGAAAAGGAAAGTATTTTAATAAGGATTATTAAAAACGTTATTATTGAAAAAATCGGATATTTAGAATGGGACACGCCAGCGATTTATATGAAAGGAAAGTATTTTAATATGATTAGTTAAAAAACAGCGGAGTTATTGAAAAAAAAATCGGATATTTAAATGGACACGCCAGCGATTTATATTAGAAAAGGAAAGTATTTTTAATATGATTAGTTAAAAACTGCGGAGTTATTGAAAAAAAATCGGATATTTAGAATGGGACACGCCAGCGATTTCCATATTAGAAAAGGAAAGTATTTTAATAATATGATTAGTTAAAAAACTGCGGAGTTATTGAAAAAAAAAATCGGATATTTAGAATGGGACACGCCAGCGATTTATATTAGAAAAGGAAAGTATTTTAATATGATTAGTTAAAAAACCGCGGAGTTATTGAAAAAATTTGATATTTAGAATGGGACACGCCAAAGGATTTATATTAGAAAGGAAAGTATTTTAATATGATTAGTTAAAAAACAAAGGAGTTATTGAAAAAAATCGGATATTTAGAATGGGACACGCCAGCGATTTATATTAGAAAAGGGAAAGTATTTTAATATGATTAGTTAAGAAAACTGCGGAGTTATTGAAAAAAAAATCGGATATTTTAGAATGGGACACGCCAGCGATTTATATTAGAAAAGGAAAGTATTTTAATGGCGATTAGTTAAAAAACTGCGGAGTTATTGAAAAAAAATTTGATATTTAGAATGGGACAATGCCAGCGATTTATATTAGAAAAGGAAAAGTATTTTAATATGATTAGTTAAAAAACAAAGCGGAGTTATTGAAAAAAAATCGATATTTAGAATGGGACACTAGCGATTTATATTAGAAAAGGAAAGTATTTTAATATGATTAGTTAAAAACTGCGGAGTTATTGAAAAAAAAATCGGATATTTAGAATGGGACACGCCAGCGATTTATATTAGAAAAGGAAAGTATTTTAATAGATTATTAAAAAACAGCGAAGTTATTGGAAAAAAAAATCGGATATTTAGAATGGGACACGCCAAGCGATTTATATTAGAAAAGGAAAGTCTGTTAATATGATTAGTTAAAAAACTGCGGAGTTATTGAAAAAAAAAATCGGATATTTAGAATGGACATACGCCAGCGATTTATATTAGAAAAGGAAAGTCTGTTAATATGATTAGTTAAAAAACAGCGGAGTTATTGAAAAAAAAATCGATATTTAGAATGGGACACGCCAGCGATTTATATTAGAAAGCGAAAGTATTTTAATATGATTAGTTAAAAAAACAGCGGAGTTATTGAAAAAAATCGGATATTTAGAATGGGACACGCCAGCGATTTATATTAGAAAAGGAAAGTATTTTAATATGATTATTAAAACAGCGGAGTTATTGAAAAAAATCGATATTTAGAATGGGACACGCCAGCGATTTATATTAGAAAAGGAAAGTCTGTTAAATAAGTGATTAGTTAAAAAACAGCGGAGTTATTGAAAAAAAAATCGGATATTTAGAATGGGACACGCCAGCGATTTATATTAGAAAAGGAAAGTCTGTTAATATGATTAGTTAAAAAACTGCGGAGTTATTGAAAAAAAATCGGATATTTAGAATGGGACACGCCAGCGATTTATATTAGAAAAGGAAAGCATTTCAATATGATTAGTTAAAAAAACAGCGGAGTTATTGAAAAAAAAATCGGATATTTAGAATGTGATTGTCAGGCGATTTATATTAGAAAAGGAAAAGTATTTTAATATGATTAGTTAAAAAACAGCGGAGTTGAAAAAAAATCGGATATTTAGAATGGGACACGCTACGATTTATATTAGAAAAGGAAAGTATTTTAATATGATTAGTTAAACAGCGGAGTTATTGAAAAAAAAATCGGATATTTAGAATGGACACGCTGGTGATTTATATTAGAAAAGGAAAGCATTGGCTTTATGATTGGTTAAAAAACAGCGGAGTTATTGAAAAAAAATCGGATATTTAGAATGGGACACGCCAGCGATTTATATTAGAAAAGGAAAGTCTGTTAATATGATTAGTTAAAAAACTGCGGAGTTATTGAAAAAAAATCGGATATTTAGAATGGGACACGCCAGCGATTTATATTAGAAAAGGAAAGTCTGTTAATATGATTAGTTAAAAACTGCGGAGTTATTGAAAAAAACGGATATTTAGAATGGGACACGCCAGCGATTTATATTAGAAAAGGAAAGTATTTTAATATGATTAGTTAAAAAACAGCGGAGTTATTGAAAAAAAAAATCGAGCATTTAGAATGGGACATGCCAGCGATTTATATTAGAAAAGGAAAGTCTGTTAATATGATTGAAGAAAAAACAGCGGAGTTATTGAAAAAAACGGATATTTAGAATGGGACACGCCAGCGATTTATATTAGAAAAGGAAAGTCTGTTAATATGATTAAAAAACTGCGGAGTTATTGAAAAAAATCGGATATTTAGAAATGGACACGCCAGCGATTTATATTAGAAAAGGAAAGTTACTTTAACATGATTAGTTAAAAACAAAAGGAGTTATTGAAAAAAAATCGGATATTTAGAATGGGACACGCCAGCGATTTATATTAGAAAAGGAAAGTATTTTAATATGATTAGTTAAAAAACCGCGGAGTTATTGAAAAAAAAAATCGATATTTAGAATGTATTTTCAGCGATTTATATTAGAAAAGGAAAAGTATTTTAATATGATTAGTTAAACAGCGGAGTTATTGAAAAAAATCGGATATTTAGAATGGGACACGCCAGCGATTTATATTAGAAAAGGAAAGTATTTTAATATGATTAGTTAAAAAACAGCGGAGTTATTGAAAAAAATCGGATATATTTAGAATGGGACACACAAAGGATTTACAGAGCGAAAAAGGAAAGTATTTTAATATGATTAGTTAAAAAACTGTGGAGTTATTGAAAAAAAAATCGGATATTTAGAATGGGACACGCCAGCGATTTATATTAGAAAAGGAAAGTATTTTAATATGATTAGTTAAAAAACAGCGGAGTTATTGAAAAAAATCGGATATTTAGAATGGGACACGCCAGCGATTTATATTAGAAAAGGAAAGTATTTTAATATGATTATTAAAAAACTGCGGAGTTATTGAAAAAAATCGGATATTTAGAATGGGACACGCCAGCGATTTATATTAGAAAAGGAAAGCATTTTAATATGATTAGTTAAAAATCATGGAGTTATTGAAAAAATCGGATATTTAGAATGGGACACGCCAGCGATTTATATTAGAAAAGGAGCATTTTAATATGATTATTAAAAAACAGCGGAGTTATTGAAAAAAATCGGATATTTAGAATGGGACACGCTAGCGATTTATATTAGAAAAGGAAAGTATTTTAATATGATTAGTTAAAAAAATCATGGAGTTATTGAAAAAATCGGATATTTAGAATGGGATACGCCAGCGATTTATATTAGAAAAGGAAAGTATTTTAATATGATTAGTTAAAACTATGGAGTTATTGAAAAAAATCGGATATTTAGAAATTTTATCACGCCAGCGATTTATATTACAGAAAGTATTTTAATATGATTAGTTAAAACTGCGGAGTTGGCTGAAAAAAAAAAAAATCGGATATTTAGAATGGGACACGCCAGCGATTTATATTAGAAAAGGAAAGTATTTTAATATGATTAGTTAAAAAACTGCGGAGTTATTGAAAAAAAAATCGGATATTTAGAATGGGACACTTTCAAAGATTTATATTAGAAAGGAAAGCACAATATGATTAGTTAAAAAAACTGTGAGTTATTGAAAAAAAAATCGATATTTAGAATGGGACACGCCAGCGATTTATATTAGAAAAGGAAAGTATTTTAATATGATTATTAAAAAACTGCGGAGTTATTGAAAAAAAAAATCGGATATTTAGCCGGGACACGCCAGCGATTTATATTAGAAAAGGAAAGTATTTTAATATGATTAGTTAAAAACTGCGGAGTTATTGAAAAAAAAAATCGGATATTTAGAATGGGACACGCCAGCGATTTATATTAGAAAAGGAAAGTATTTTAATATGATTAGTTAAAAACTGCGGAGTTATTGAAAAAAAAAATCGGATATTTAGAATGGACACGCGAAGATTTATATTAGAAAAAGGAAAGTATTTTAATATGATTAGTTAAAAAACTGCGGAGTTATTGAAAAAAAAATTTGATATTTAGAATGGGACACGCCATGATTTATATATTAGAAAAGGAAAGTATTTTAATATGATTAGTTAAAAACCGGTGGAGTTATTGAAAAAAAAAATCGGATATTTAGAATGGGACACGCCAGCGATTTATATTAGAAAAGGAAAGTATTTTAATATGATTAGTTAAAAAACAGCGGAGTTATTGAAAAAAAAATCGGATATTTAGAATGGACACGCCAGCGATTTATATTAGAAAAGGAAAGTATTTTAATATGATTAGTTAAAAAACAGCGGAGTTATTGGAAAAAATCGGATATTTGGAATGGGACACGCCAGCGATTTATATTAGAAAAGGAAAGTATTTTAATATGATTAGTTAAAAAACAGCGGAGTTATTGAAAAATCGGATATTTAGAATGGGACACGCTAAAGGATTTATATTAGAAAAGGAAAGTATTTTAATATGATTGTTAAAAAAACAGCGGAGTTATTGAAAAAAAATCGGATATTTAGAATGGGACACGCCAGCGATTTATATTAGAAAAGTGAAAGTATTTTAATATGATTAGTTAAAAAACAGCGGAGTTATTGAAAAAAATCGGATATTTAGAATGGGACACGCTGAAGCATTATATATTAGAAAAGGAAAAAGTATTTTAATATGATTAGTTAAAAAACAGCGGAGTTATTGAAAAAAAAATCGGATATTTAGAATGGGACACGCCGCTTATTTATATTAGAAAAGGAAAGTATTTTAATATGATTAGTTAAAAAACTGCGGAGTTATTGAAAAAAAAATTAGATATTTAGAATGGGACACGCCAGCGATTTATATTAGAAAAGGAAAGTATTTTAATATGATTAGTTAAAAACTGCGGAGTTATTGAAAAAAAAATCGGATATTTAGAATGGGACACGCCAGCGATTTATATTAGAAAAGGAAAGTATTTTAATATGATTAGTTAAAAAACTGCGGAGTTATTGAAAAAAATCGGATATTTAGAATGGGACACGCCAGCGATTTATATTAGAAAAGGAAAGTATTTTAATATGATTAGTTAAAAAAACTGGTGAGTTATTGAAAAAAATCGGATATTTAGAATGGGACACGCCAGCGATTTATATTAGAAAAGGAAAGTATTTTAATATGATTAGTTAAAAAAACAGCGGAGTTATTGAAAAAAATCGGATATTTAGAATGGGACACGCCAGCGATTTATATTAGAAAAGGAAAGCATTTTAATATGATTAGTTAAAAAACTGCGGAGTTATTGAAAAAAAAATCGATATTTAGAAATGGGACACGCCAGCGATTTATATTAGAAAAGAAAGTATTTTAATATGATTAGTTAAAAAACTGCGGAGTTATTGAAAAAAAAATCGGATATTTAGAATGGGACACGCCAGCGGGATTTATAATAGAAAAGGAAAGTATTTTAATATGATTAGTTAAAAACTGTTATTATTATAAATCGGATATTTAGAATGGGATACGTGTTGATTATATTAGAAAAGGAAAGTATTTTAATATGATTAGTTAAAAAACTGCGGAGTTATTGAAAAAATTTGATATTTAGAATGGGATACGCCAGCGATTTATATTAGAAAAGGAAAGCATTTGAATATGATTAGTTAAAAAACTGCGGAGTTATTGAAAAAAAAATCGGATATTTAGAATGGGACACGCGATTTATATTAAAAGGAAAGTATTTTAATATGATTAGTTAAAAAACAGCGGAGTTATTGAAAAAAAATCGGATATTTAGAATGGGACACGCCAGCGATTTATATTAGAAAAGGAAAGTATTTTAATATGATTAGTTAAAAAACTGCGGAGTTATTGAAAAAATCGGATATTTAGAATGGGACACGCCATGATTTATATTAGAAAAGGAAAGTATTTTAATATGATTAGTTAAAACCAGGAGTTATTGAAAAAAATCGGATATTTAGAATGGGACACGCCAGCGATTTATATTAGAAAAGGAAAGTATTTTAATATGATTAGTTAAAAAACTGCGGAGTTATTGAAAAAAAATCGGATATTTAGAATGGGACACGCCAGCGATTTATATTAGAAAGGAAAGTATTTTAATATGACAGCGTAAAACTGCGGAGTTATTGAAAAAAAAAATCGGATATTTAGAATGGGGACACGCCAGCGATTTATATTAGAAAAGGAAAGTATTTTAATATGATTAGTTAAAAAACTGCGGAGTTATTGAAAAAAATCGGATATTTAGAATGGGAGTACGCCAGCGATTTATATTAGAAAAGGAAAGTATTTTAATATGATTAGTTAAAAAAACTGCGGAGTTATTGAAAAAAATCGGATATTTAGAATGGGACACGCCAGCGATTTATATTAGAAAAGGAAAGTATTTTAATATGATTAGTTAAAAACTGGTGAGTTATTGAAAAAAAAATCGGATATTTAGAATGGGACACGCCAGCGATTTATATTAGAAAAGGAAAGTATTTTAATATGATTAGTTAAAAAACTGCGGAGTTATTGAAAAAAATCGGATATTTAGAATGGGACACGCCAGCGATTTATATTAGAAAAGGAAAGTATTTTAATATGATTAGTTAAAACTGCGGAGTTATTGAAAAAAATCGGATATTTAGAATGGGACACGCCAGCGATTTATATTAGAAAAGGAAAGTATTTTAATAGATTAGTTAAAAAATCCGTGATGCCATTGAAAAAAATCTGATATTTAGAATGGGACACGCCAGCGATTTATATTAGAAAAGGAAAGTATTTTTTAATATGATTATTAAAACTGCGGAGTTATTGAAAAAAATCGGATATTTAGAATGGGACACGCCAGCGATTTATATTAGAAAAGGAAAGTATTTTAATATGATTAGTTAAAAAACTGCGGAGTTATTGAAAAAAATCGGATATTTAGAATGGGACACGCCAGCGATTTATATTAGAAAAGGAAAGTATTTCAATATGATTAGTTAAAAAAATCCGCGGAGTTATTGAAAAAAATCGGATATTTAGAATGGGACATCGCCAGCGATTTATATTAGAAAAGGAAAGTATTTTAATATGACGTTAAAAAACTGCGGAGTTATTGAAAAAAAATCGGATATTTAGAATGGGACACGCCAGCGATTTATATTAGAAAAGGAAAGTATTTTAATATGATTAGTTAAAAAACTGCGGAGTTATTGAAAAAAAAATCGGATATTTAGAATGGGACACGCCAGCGATTTATATTAGAAAAGGAAAGTATTTTAATATGATTAGTTAAAAACAGCGGAGTACGAAAAAAATCGGATATTTAGAATGGGACACGCCAGCGATTTATATTAGAAAAGGAAAGTATTTTAATATGATTAGTTAAAAACTGCGGAGTTATTGAAAAAAATCGGATATTTAGAATGGGACACGCCAGCGATTTATATTAGAAAAGGCGTATTTAACATGATTAGTTAAAAAACTGCGGAGTTATTGGAAAAATCGGATATTTAGAATGGGACACGCCAGCGATTTATATTAGAAAAGGAAAGTATTTTAATATGATTAGTTAAAAAACTGCGGAGTTATTGAAAAAAAAATCGATATTAGGAATGGACACGCCAGCGATTTATATTAGAAAAGGAAAGTATTTTAATATGATTAGTTAAAAAACTGCGGAGTTATTGAAAAAAAAATCGGATATTTAGAATGGGACACGCCAGCGATTTATATGAAAAGGAAAGTATTTTAATATGATTAGTTAAAAAACAGCGGAGTTATTGAAAAAATCGGATATTTAGAATGGGACACGTCAGCGATTTATATTAGAAAAAGGAAAGTATTTTAACATGATTAGTTAAAAAACTGCGGAGTTACGAAAAAAAAAAAATCGGATATTTAGAATGGGACACGCCAGCGATTTATATTAGAAAAGGAAAGTATTTTAATATGATTAGTTAAAAACAGCGGAGTTATTGAAAAAAAAAATCGGATATTTAGAATGGGACACGCCAGCGATTTATATTAGAAAAAGGAAAGTATTTAATATGATTAGTTAAAAAACTGCGGAGTTATTGAAAAAAATCGGATATTTAGAATGGGACACGCCAGCGATTTATATATTAGAAAAGGAAAAGTATTTTAATATGATTAGTTAAAAAAACTGCGGAGTTATTGAAAAAAAAAATCGGATATTTAGAATGGGACACGCCAGCGATTTATATTAGAAAAGGAGTATTTTAATATGATTAGTTAAAAAACTGCGGAGTTATTGAAAAAAAATCGGATATTTAGAATGGGACACGCCAGCGATTTATATTAGAAAAGGAAAGTATTTTAATATGATTAGTTAAAAACTGCGGGAGTTATTGAAAAACCGGATATTTAGAATGGGACACGCCAGCGATTTATATTAGAAAGTGCAAGCATTAATAAGATTATTAAAAACTGCGGAGTTATTGAAAAAAAAATCGGATATTTAGAATGGGACACGCCAGCGATTTATATTAGAAAAGGAAAGTATTTTAATATGATTAGTTAAAAAACAGCGGAGTTATTGAAAAAAAAATCGGATATTTAGAATGGGACACGCCAGCGATTTATATTAGAAAAGGAAAGTATTTTAATATGATTAGTTAAAAAACAGCGGAGTCGTTATTGGAAAAAAAAATCGGATATTTAGAATGGGACACGCCAGCGATTTATATTAGAAAAGGAAAGTATTTTAATATGATTAGTTAAAAAACAGCGGAGTTATTGAAAAAAAAAATCGGATATTTAGAATGGGACACGCCAGCGATTTATATTAGAAAAGGAAAGTCTGTTAATATGATTAGTTAAAAAACAGCGGAGTTATTGGAAAAAAATCGGATATTTAGAATGGGACACGCCAGCGATTTATATTAGAAAAGGAAAGTCTGTTAATATGATTAGTTAAAAAACTGCGGAGTTATTGAAAAAAATCGGATATTTAGAATGGGACACGCCAGCGATTTATATTAGAAAAGGAAAGTATTTTAATATGATTAGTTAAAAAACAGCGGAGTTATTGAAAAAAATCGGATATTTAGAATGGGACACGCCAGCGATTTATATTAGAAAAAGGAAAGTATTTTAATACGATTAGTTAAAAAACAGCGGAGTTATTGAAAAAAAAATCGGATATATTTAGAATGGGACACGCCAGCGATTTATATTAGAAAAAGGAAAGTATTTTAATATGATTAGTTAAAAAAACAGCGGAGTTATTGAAAAAAAAATCGGATATTTAGAATGGGACACGCCAGCGATTTATATTAGAAAAGGAAAGTATTTTAATATGATTAGTTAAAAAAACAGCGGAGTTATTGAAAAAAAATCGGATATTTAGAATGGGACACGCCAGCGATTTATATTAGAAAGGAAAGTATTTTAATATGATTAGTTAAAAAACAGCGGAGTTATTGAAAAAAAAATCGGATATTTAGAATGGGACACGCCAGCGATTTATATTAGAAAAAAAGCTATATATTTTTTAATATGATTAGTTAAAAAATAAAGTGGAGTTATTGGAAAAAAATCGGATATTTAGAATGGGACACGCCAGCGATTTATATTAGAAAAGGAAAGTATTTTAATATGATTAGTTAAAAACAGCGGAGTTATTGAAAAAATCGATATTTAGAATGGGACACGCCAGCGATTTATATTAGAAAAGGAAAGTATTTTAATAAGTGATTAGTTAAAAAACAGCGGAGTTATTGAAAAAAAATCGGATATTTAGAATGGGACACGCCATGATTTATATTAGAAAAGGAAAGCATTTTAATATGATTAGTTAAAAAACAGCGGAGTTATTGAAAAAAATCGGATATTTAGAATGGGACACGCCAGCGATTTATATTAGAAAAGGAAAAGTCTGTTAATATGATTAGTTAAAAAACAAGGGAGTTATTGAAAAAATCGGATATTTAGAATGGGACACGCCAGCGATTTATATTAGAAAAGGAAAGTCTGTTAATATGATTAGTTAAAAAACAGCGGAGTTATTGAAAAAAAAATCGGATATTTAGAATGGGACACGCCAGCGATTTATATTAGAAAAGCGAAAAAAGTCTGTTAATATGATTAGTTAAAAAAATGCGAGTTATTGAAAAAAATCGGATATTTAGAATGGGACACGCCAGCGATTTATATTAGAAAAGGAAAGTATTTTAATATGATTAGTTAAAAAACAGCGGAGTTATTGAAAAAAAAATCGGATATTTAGAATGGGACACGCCAGCGATTTATATTAGAAAAAGGAAAGTCTGTTAATATGATTAGTTAAAAAACAAAGGAGTTATTGAAAAAAATCGGATATTTAGAATGGGACACGCCAGCGATTTATATTAGAAAAGGAAAGTCTGTTAATATGATTAGTTAAAAAACTGCGGAGTTATTGAAAAAAAATCGGATATTTAGAATGGGACACGCCGCGATTTATATTAGAAAAGGAAAGTCTAATATGATTAGTTAAAAAACAGCGGAGCTATTGGAAAAAAAATCGGATATTTAGAATGGGACATGCCAAAGGATTTATATTAGAAAAGGAAAGTATTTTAATATGATTAGTTAAAAACAAAGCGGAGTTATTGAAAAAATCGGATATTTAGAATGGGACACGCCAGCGATTTATATTAGAAAAGGAAAGTCTGTTAATATGATTAGTTAAAAAACTGCGGAGTTATTGAAAAAATCGGATATTTAGAATGGGACACGCCAGCGATTTATATTAGAAAAGGAAAAGTCTGTTAATATGATTAGTTAAAAAATGAAAGCGGAGTTATTGAAAAAAATCGGATATTTAGAATGGGATGCCAGCGATTTATATTAGAAAAGGAAAGTCTGTTAATATGATTAGTTAAAAAACAGCGGAGTTATTGAAAAAAAAATCGGATATTTAGAATGGGACACGCCAGCGATTTATATAGAAAAGGAAAGTATTTTAATGTTATCATTAAAAAACAGCGGAGTTATTGAAAAAATCGGATATTTAGAATGGGACACGCCAGCGATTTATATTAGAAAAGGAAAGTATTTTAATATGATTAGTTAAAAAACAGCGGAGTTATTGAAAAAAAAATCGGATATTTAGAATGGGACACGCCAGCGATTTATATTAGAAAAGAAAGTCTGTTAATATGATTAGTTAAACAGCGGAGTTATTGAAAAAAATCGGATATTTAGGAATGGGACACGCCAGCGACGAGCATAGAAAGGAAAGTTTGTTAATATGATTAGTTAAAAAACTGCGGAGTTATTGAAAAAAAATCGGGATATTTAGAATGGGACACGCCAGCGATTTATATTAGAAAAGGAAAGTCTGTTAATATGATTAGTTAAAAACAGCGGAGTTATTGAAAAAATCGGATATTTAGAATGGGACACGCCAGCGATTTATATTAGAAAAGCGAAAGTATTTTAATATGATTAGTTAAAAAAACAAAGGAGTTATTGAAAAAAATCGATATTTAGAATGGGACACGCCAGCGATTTATATTAGAAAAGGAAAAAAGTATTTTAATATGATTAGTTAAAAAAACAGCGGAGTTATTGAAAAAAATCGGATATTTAGAATGGGACACGCCAGCGATTTATATTAGAAAAGGAAAGTATTTTAATATGATTATTAAAAAACAAAGGAGTTATTGAAAAAAATCGGATATTTAGAATGGGACACGCCAGCGATTTATATTAGAAAAGGAAAGTATTTTAATATGATTAGTTAAAAAACAGCGGAGTTATTGAAAAAAATCGATATTTAGAATGGGACACGCCAGCGATTTATATTAGAAAAGGAAAGTCTGTTAATATGATTAGTTAAAAAACAGCGGAGTTATTGAAAAAAAATCGATATTTAGAATGGGACACGCCAGCGATTTATATTAGAAAAGGAAAGTTTGTTAATATGATTAGTTAAAAAACAGCGGAGTTATTGAAAAAAATCGGATATTTAGAATGGGACACGCTAGCGATTTATATTAGAAAAGGAAAGTCTGTTAATATGATTAGTTAAAAAACAGCGGAGTTATTGAAAGTAACTTGATATTTAGAATGGGACACGCCAGCGATTTATATTAGAAAAGGAAAGTATTTTAATATGATTAGTTAAAAAACAGCGGAGTTATTGAAAAAAATCGATATTTAGAATGGGACACGCCAGCGATTTATATTAGAAAAGGAAAGTATTTTAATATGATTAGTTAAAAAACAGCGGAGTTATTGAAAAAAATCGGATATTTAGAATGGGACACGCCAGCGATTTATATTAGAAAAGGAAAGTATTTTAATATGATTAGTTAAAAAACAGCGGAGTTATTGAAAAAAAAATCGGATATTTAGAATGGGACACGCCAGCGATTTATATTAGAAAAGGAAAGTATTTTAATATGATTATTAAAAAAC
>JBBBDQ010016751.1:0-17392 GCA_037127315.1 Ascarosepion bandense | reverse complement strand
GAGCAAAACTGCTTCAACTTCCGCGTTTTCTCAGTCTGATTATATAGGGTGTTCCATTAAAATGAATCGTAGTAAATAGGTTATTGGCAGAATTTTATTGATTTCACTATTGGATCATCTTATTCGAGTCATGGCAATTATGTTGGGGGAGGTGGAAATAGTTCAAATGTCCGTCAAGGCTTCGGCGTCACACTTCCTCTCGATGGTCAAAATCTCGGCAAGTGACTGCAAGCACCCCGCCAAGATCTTGCCAAAAATCTTTAACTCTGTGTTTAGCAGAGTTATGGGCTTGTAATCATCTAAGCCCTTCCCTACACTTTTGACTTTAGCGCAATCTCACCCTGGAAATCTGGTCGGGCACGGAACCAGTTTCGAACACCACCGTCAATATCGGTACAAAGATGTGATACTTAGTACAATTCGTAGGGTAGACCATCAAATCCCGGAGACTTGCACATGCCGACCCACTTCAATGCCAAGTGAACTTCACCCTCCGTGATCCCACTCTTGCTGCTTCAGTCGGACCAAGCCGAGGAAAGTCGGGTAAATAACTTGCGAAACTCATCACTGACACAAGGCCTTTGGTAAAGCGGCTCTCGAACTGCCGCCGAAACGCCTCGCACGTATTGTCGTTCGACCTCAGAGTACGCACCTTCCGGTCTTGACCATCTCGAATCTATAGATGACTGACGGATCTTTTTGCGTGATTCGCAGTCTGTTCACGGTTTGTTAAACATCTTTAACCTATACTTAAATGACCCTGGTAACGCTTCTCTAGCCAACCGTTCCAGGACCTGCCTAGTTAATTCTATTTCTAGGGATCCCACTCTACCTCTGCCCGAGACAGACAATCTTTAAGCGTCTTCACATTGTTAGCCTTAGCTCGGAAGAATCGATGGATATAGTCAGCGGTGAAAGACCCAATGCTATCCTTAAGCCTCTTCCACCATCCATTTTTGATACCCCTCCCTACTAATTTCCGCAGTAATCTAGCTAGCTGCCAGAAGTTAAGCTTGTCCAGCCAGTCTAGGCCTCTCCATCTAACGCCACTCGGGCACTTTGTGGCTGTCTAGCTCAACCAGTGGAACGATCTAGCAAATATAGATCCTCCTGTCTCTCCACCGTCCAGTTTCTTGCTCTTGAAGTAAACGTCGCGGTTCCTTTTACTTTTCATTTTCCTTCGTTAATATTGAAGGAGCTGCTGCTTTTCTACCTCCTCCTCCTCTGCTACTGCCTTTTCCTTAACCGGTGCTACCGAGGTTTCCAGTGTCGTTGCTAGACTTTGTAGGTCACGACTTTGGCAGATGTCCTGCCACCCAACATGTCCGACAGTGTGTCCTGCTCTACCGTAACAATTTTTTTTTTTTTTTACCCCGGTAGATTAGAATTAGTCTCAGTAGAATCGTCTTAGCCTCTCTTTCAGAAAAGTACGTCCCACATGGCACGGGATTGCTTAGCCAATATTTTAGGCAATATTTTATGTTTGTGAGGGTCTCGTCCATCATCTTCACAGATGCCAATGAACTTCCGCGTCTTCCCGTCGGTTGTTCGTAAGGAGATCGTTCTGGCCGGCATAACATTTTAGTGCCTCCGGTACAGTAACGAGTTCATTAACCCTAATGAACTCCTGGTACTTTAGACGCATTTGGTCGTAGGAGACTGCGCCCCCGCATTTTTTTCACTAGTCTTCTAAACGTAAACGGTTGGTACTTGAGGTACCATGGATTCAACATTTTACTGGGAGACTCAGCCATTGTGGTCTAACCCTGTTAAAACGCAGTGTAACCAAACTTCGGTTAACCAAACCGCACAAAGACAAAAATTAGAGGTATAAAAAATACACTATTCACGATCCAATCACTCATTACAATTTCTTCATTCACCACCAGAACCCATCCGTCACCTTCCAATCCTTCACACCAATACCACATATTTTCTGTGGCACCTAAAAGATGGAACAAAACCCATGACATAAAAAAATTGGTTTTATCTACAATAATAGGAAAATACTTAAAATTTAATGTAAATAAAAAGGCGGGAATGAAATACCCAAAACTAAAATAACAAAATATTCAAATTGAAACTACCGCGTTAGTAGGACTTGTTTACCCCACAAACTTTCAGAATGACTGCTGTATTCCGGCAAACGGCGAAATCAAGTTGCACATTCGATAAGACGGGAAGGAGAAAATAAATAGAATTGGAAAATCAAAGACTAACCGAGTCAAAAGTGAACCAACAACGAACTGGAGGATTACAAATCTGGACTTGATCATAACAAGGAAAGCCGGGAACAGGCTTAGGAACGCATTAACTCACATTAACTCGGTACACAAAGAAACCAATCCGCCAGGATAATGTTCGCAGAAAACCACCCCATTGTACTAAAGACTGGGGCCCCATTCAAGGAACCAGAATTGCTACAGTCAACCACCATTTGCTAAAATCTGTCGATATCAACCGCTTTCAATCAGATCTGATCTTTATCTTAAGCTGATGCTGAAAGAATCTAATCAAATGCTAAGATTAATAACCATATAGCAATATCCGGGCACTAAAATAGATTTCCGTGCAAAAATCACAGGTTCATGAGCTTCAACAGTAGAAAATGCTTGCCTGAAGTTAAAGCGAAAAAAACCTTGGAAAAAAAAACAGCATATGAATGAGATTTTGGACATTTCTAAGCTTATTATCCTTGCCACGGCAGGTCAGAATGTGGTATTTCACCGAACACCTTTTACGATTAATCTAACTTGTAATGTGGCATCACCCGTAAGAAAGTCAAGTTTGCTTGTAGTAGCTACCACTTCGGCCACCTGGCCATACTGGGGGAAGAGTCTCCGAGGAGGTCCTCAATATCCATAGGCATCCCGTGCAAGGTAACTCTCCGAATCTTGCCGGTGCCCATGTATTCCGTTTGGTTGTTAGTGTGGCTCCTGCCAACTGCTTCGCCTCCTCCTCCGTTGTAGCAGGACGTCTCGCATGTCATGGCTTCTCTTGCCAACATTTTAGCCGGGACGCGAGTTTTTGATGGCCTCCTCTTCAGTTTCCCCTGCTCACCCATAACAAACTTCTGTTGTGTCTTTGGTTAGCAGGGAAATGATCATTGTTTCCAGTGCTTGCACTTGATTTACCGAGACGAACTGCTAATATTTTTCTTTTATAGAGGCTAAATACGCCTCATCATTCTTGAGGAATTTAGCCCTCCTCAAGCTGAGGTCGAAGGTACAGGCGTATTCGGCCTTTTTGGGCCTCCGCCATCTTTGACGGTACCTCCAAACTTTCCTTTTTTTTAAAATCGTCTGTTGCCTGCTGGGAACTGGACTACCAGAAAAGAAAATGAAAATTAGTCACAATTAGCGTCAAGTTTCCGTACGAAAAGAATTCGAGCTGTAACTTAATACAGATCGCGACACAAAACACACAACGAAACCACTTAGCGGTTTGGGGATCACTTTCTCGACGTTCACGTGATTTATTGTATATACTATACAACTTTGGCACAAGACCAATGATTGGTTGGGACAAAAACTGAGACTGGTGATCGCACCTGTCCTGTACCTAGCTAAACCGATTCACGACCCAATCATTCTTTGCAATTTTCCATTCACCATGAAAGCCCATCCATCGTCAATTAATCCACCATACACCATAATACCTCATAGTCTCCTTACAGCAGGACACAGCGAAAATCTCCTGTCCACGAAACAGAACAAAAAACAAGGACAAAATGTACGTAAAACAAATCAAAAACTCACTCGTTCCTCGTAATATTTACGTGGACTACCACGTTGAAAAAAATAAAAAAACAATCCACATATCGTTTTCACATCTGCCACTCAGTTTGTTTGAATTCAAACAAAATCGAGAAGTGTTCGAAATGCATTACTGTTTCCCGAACTTTTAACACGTTGTTCGTTTGGTTAATCTTTCCCGGGTTGAAATTACCAAAGACTGAAGTTGTTGTTTTCAAAAGAAAATTAGAAGAAAATCGACGTTAAAACTTAATTCCCATTTAAAATTAGTTATTGGAACACCTATTTAAGTCGGAGAAAGCCTCTCAAAACCTCATCTACCATTCCCAAAATTTGCCGGGAACCTGAACCAGTTCGCGTTAGTCGTCTACATCATTGTCGCCAAACTTGAATAACAGGTAATTTAAAGCCTATATCCGATTTCCATACTGCTTTGTTCGTCTGACCAGGAGACATGTGGCGAACATGTTAATGTGGAAGGTTTGCTTTCTATTTTGTTGCCTACAAATAGGCTTCGTTGCCTCTTCTGGTTTGTGTGATTTTGCTGGAGAGGAATAGAAAGCTGTGATACGAGGGAGTGAGCACCATTTTGAGGGAGACATTTTGCAGAGCTGTGGCATGCTAATTTAAGGTGAATGAGAAGAAGCTGTTTTATGGGGAAACTTCGGCTGTAATGGAAGATTGTGGACGAGGTGTACTTGATTTTTTTTTCTTTTTCTTTTTTTTTTTTTTGAAGTCGTCTTGGAAGATGACCTGGTTACAGTAGGATGGGGTCTTTTATTTTCGGAAGGAATGGAGATGGTTTTCTAATGGACGGGGTGCTCTTAAATTAAAAAGTTAAAATTTAATGTTCTTTATCTTAAGGGTTTGTCATATCCTGGGTCGTACTATGTTGATCAAATTTCTCTGTATAGCTAACCGGAGTCTCACCCCTAGTCCTGTTCGAGCCTTTGTCCCTTGGAGGGGGGGGCTTCTGGGGACCGAGATTCCACAGCTTAGTGCTTCCCTCTTACTCTTCCCACACGACTTGATATTCCTTTGCATTGTTCACTTTCTCCCGCAAAAGCAATGTGGTCTTTGGAGGAGATCCAACCGGAACTTTCGATCTATCATCAGTTCAAACACCACACTCATCTACTTCCTAGTTCAGAGTACTATTTACTTAGGGGCATAATTACTTATTACTTAGGGCAAATAACGCAATATGACGCATAGTTTCCGAGAATATGAGGAATTTCATGTAATTGTGACTCAGTCTGACGCTGTCGTACTCTTTGTGCGGATAATGTACACGGTGATCAGATCACGAGGGGTCGTATCCACGCAGTCCTCAGAGGAGCAATAGTACGTCTCACATGAAATATCCGTTCTCATTTATGATCTGTTGGGGTTTAACTCCCAAGGATATCAGTACTTTCATCAATGTGTCTTATGCACAGATAAATTTTCCGTTTTTGTTACCAGAAAGATCGACACGGTTATTTCTAAAATGCGTTCTTGTACCTCACGGTCGACCAGTAGCCTGCCATCGGTAATCGGATGAGTGTAACGGCTTGGGCTTCAATGAACACCGTCATATCGACAATGCATTTCGGAGGGGAAACTAAATAGTGATTTTTCCAGCCGTTACACCGGTGTTTTCTTTCATCTTCTCGCTGGTACTTTTTCTTTGTTTTCAGCAAAAGGGGAGGAGAATTTATTTTGCCTTCATAGGACTCCCCACATTTGAAGATTTCTTTTCAGGGGGATGGAATTTCAGCCTCATTTCCACCTGTATTGCAGATTAGTGTGACCACCGGGGGCGTCAGGAAAATTTTAGTAAGGGAATCCTCTACACTTTTCCCATCTCTATTGGGACTCTCGACTTCTCTCATAACAAGAGAAAACCCTGAACAGGCTAGGAAGGTATTCAATCACATTAACGAGGTACACAAAAGAAATTAACTTTACCAGTAGAATGTTCGTAAGAAATCACCCCGTTGTACTAAAAAAGATTGACCCCATTCAAGCGAACCAGACTTGCTAGAGTCACTCACCATTTGCTAAAATCTGTCGATATCAAATTCGCTTTCAATCTGATCTTTATCTTGAGTTGATGCTGAAAGAATCTAATCAAATGCTGATAAGAATAACATTCATATAGCAAGATACACTCCTTGCACGTCGTCCAAATCACTATTCGTATAATGGCAGAACAAACGGTAAACGGAACGACGCATTATCGCATTCACACGCGAGATCCACACGAGTGAAAGATAAGGCAACGTGAACGACTGGAACAGCTAAAAGAAAACCACTTTTATCTTGGTTTGATTTGCTATCATTTTTTGTTTTTCAAGTCACAATATTTTTTCCTACAGGCACTAAAATAGACTTCTGTGTAAAGATCACAGGTTCATGAGCTTCATTATTTACTGTACATATAAAAATATGGTACAAAGCCGAATTTGGGATGGGGAAGGCTGGTCTTCATCTGTCCTAGTTTAACTTAGCTATTCACTTTCGTTGACCCTGACACACAATAAACCTTACACCATAATACCGCATTTTTACTTAGCATTCTTTCTACGTCCACCATAATACCTCAGCGGCTCTATGTAGTCCTACTTGACTCCAATATGTACAATTTTCAGTGGAGGGCATGGGCAGAAAATAACATTTAAAATTTCCCAAATGTTTATATACAATGATACAATATATACACAAGAAATTAACAAAATCGTATTAGTAATAAAAGCCAGGTTCATGAGCTTCAAACAGAAAATGCTTGCCTGAAGTTAAAGCGAAAAGAAACCCTGGAAAGGGAGAAAGATACACCAGGATAGGCGAAGGAGATTCTGGATTTTTCTAAGCTTTCCATTATTTTCTTTATGGAAGCAGAACATTGAAATTGCAGTGCTAAAAAAAAAAACTTTAAAATTCATCACTAAAGTTGTACAGGTATTCACTGAATGACCGAATGTCCCTTGTAGGATAAGAATCACCATCACTGAAATTAGATAGATATTCGCTCAATATTTATCCTTTTACGTTATAACACTTTCTTTTTCAAAGTTCTCCAGCCCAAATATTTCAATAGCTTCCGTATTCACAGAACTTTCGTGTTTTCAGACAAGTAGTTAGAAAAAGACACTTTTAGTCCAATAGGTTTCCTCACACTCAGCTTGGAAAGCCAAGAGAAAAGGCCATAGGGTTCCAAAAGAAACAGCCATAGTTATTTCTGATTAAAGAACACTGGAGGAGGGCAACAGATTTGCCACCGGGGTGATCATGTTAGCAACAAAACGTTTTGCTGGTGGTCGTGTGTTCAGGCCAGAAGACGGAAATGAACTTCGTCTCAACATTGATCATCTCGCCACAATCATCAGAGGGTTGGCCAGGATCTCCGAATTATCTGAGACAATTCGAATAGTCGAATAGGGGCTTTATCAACTTTCTCATCTCCTATATTTTTTTTCTTTTTCGATATTGGTCTCACATCTTTGAAGATCTTTGGCAGACAATCTACGCCTCTTTCCGACAACCAGAATTCCTAAAAATTAAGCATAAAATTTCAAGAAATTTGAAAAAACTGCTTGAGACTAGTACATAAAATTTGAACCGTTATTTTTTATATTTTACTGATTGGCAGAATGTTTTCTGCCAAATTAAATGATTGCACCTTTTGTTGAACATGTCTTCAGTGTATATCATGTGTCAGTTTGTTTTTCAGTAGTTTATTGGTAGAAAGGCATTTTTGGCAAGCAGGTTTTTGTCAAAGTGCTCGATATCAAAATAAAGATTAAGCTTAAACAGAATTAATATTGAAAATGTCAGCTAAGTAGTATTAATTTCATTCGTGTCAAATTTGAAATTCCAGAAGGCAAAAATTTAAAACGTGAAGACATTACAATAATGTCTTCACAGAACTACGAAGTCTGCATGACTGAAATAAGCTCTTATACAGCGAGAGATCGATCGATCTTGAAAAGCTACTTAAGGTATTTGTAAATATCAAGACATGAAAGTAAAAGTGGGCGGGGAAAAGTAAATGAATAAAAGTATCTTACCTTTGGACCTGAGGCGATTTCGGCTTCCAGTTGCCGTCTTTCTTCAAAGTTATATTTCTTTGCTTTTCTTTCAGATATGAAAGAAAAATCGTTTTTCTTTGATGTACTTAGTTGCCTCATCGAATGTTCTCTTTTTAGAGGCCTTTTGTCATCCTTCCACTGGAGGTCCTGGAAGAGCATCGTCATGCCCTTCCTCCTTTCTCTTTCCTGGTGGTTATGATGAGCTTTTTCCACGTTGCTTATCCTATTCTGTTTATTTTCCTCGTTCTCCTCGCCATTAAAGGCACTTGAAGAAATAAATCGATATACAATCAAAATTAAGTCGGTGGCTCTGTAAATCCGCAATACCTAAAATTTAATATGAAACTTTAAAAATTAATCTTAAACCATTTTTTATAACCAGTTCACGAAGACCCAAGAGCATCGTCATGCCCTTCCTCCTTTCTCTTTCCAGGTGGTTATGATGGGCTTTTTCCTCCTGGCGCATACATGTTTTGGTAAAGCGCTTTAAAAACCAAAATCAATATACATTATTTCTGTGGGACGACAGGTCGCTTAACTGCCATTCTGTCAACCTGACAGATATTTCCCTTTTGGAGATAATTTCTTTTTCTTGGAAGGGGTATTTTGTGCTTTTGCAATAGGTTAGTGTAGGGAATGGGAAAGGCTCTTCACTTTCGCAGCATATGTTAGCCGTTCTGGTGAAGCTGATTTGGATGGTCCTTCCAACTTCACCGTTTTACTTTGTCCAGAAAACTTCTCCGTGTTTCATGACTTTCCCTTTGTCATCTCTTCAAGATGAAGAGCGGGGCGCAGGCACTTCATCAGTATCTATTTTTTTCTCCCTCTGTTGTGGCTACTTTAATCTTTTTGGGAGGACGGCTGTTACTGTTTTTCCTGCTGCTGTCCCTTTTTTTTTTTTAGGTGGGGGGCGATCTTTTATTCTGTGGGACATTTTGATTAGATGGTGGAGGTTTTGCTTTCGGGCTCTTTCTTGCCCTGCCATTCACCATCTGCCTTGTCCTTCTTTGTTGCTTGTTTAGGCTACTGAGTCTTGTTCTACTTGGGCTCTTGAGTCGATTGTGTCTGGTTTTAGTCAGAGCCAACAGTAAGGCCTTCCGCCCTCCACAACAACATAGATCGACCGGCCACGGCAGGTCAGAATGTTCGTTGTTTCACCGAACTGCTTACGGCTTAATGTCACTTGTAGTGTTCCATCACCCGTAAGGAAGTCAGGTTTGCTCATAATAGCTACCACGTCGGCCACCTAGCCATACTGGGGGAAAAAGTCTTCGAGGTGGTCCCTCAGCTATCTATGGGCACCCCATGCAAGGTAACTCGAGTCTTGCGGGTGCCCATGTATTCCGTTTAGTTGTTAGTGTGGCTCCTGCCAACTGCCTCGCATTCTCCTCTGTCGGTAGCAGGACATCTCACATAGCATGGCTTCTTCTTGCCAACATCTTAGCTGGAATGCTCAGGCTTTTGATGGCTCTCCTTTCAGTTTCTGTTCACCCATAACAAAGTTGTGAGTTTTGGATCTTTGGTTAACAGGGAAATAATCCTTTTTTCCGTTGTTTGCTGTTCATTTACTGAGATGAACTGCTGATAGTTTTTCTTTATAGAGGCTAAATACGCCTCATTCTATTTAGAGTTTGGCCCTCCTTGCTGAGGTCGAAGGTACATGCGTGTCCGGACTTTATGGGGCCTCCGCCATCTTTGATGGTACTTCCAAACTTTGTTTTCGTCTGTTGCTTGCTGGAAACTGGACGACCAGGAAAGAAAATGAACAATACAATTAGCGTCAAGTTGGCATACGAAAAAAAATCGGCCCGTAACTTAATACAGAACTCTACATAAAACCCACAACGAAACCACTTAGCGGTTGGGGGCTCACTTCCTTTCTCGACGTTCACGTGATTTATTGTATATACTATACAATGATTGGTGGGGACAAACCGAGGCTGGTCATCATAATAACTATCCATGTTCGGCTAATCCAACTCAGGACTTAATTCATCTTTGGAATTTTCCATTCACCATGAAAAGCCATCCATCGTCAATTAATCCACCATATCATTACCTCAGTCTCCTCACAGCAGGACACAGCGAAAATTTTCTGTCCCCAAAACGGAACAAAACAAGGACGAAATGTAATGTTAAATCAGATCAGGAACTCAATCGTTCCTCGCAATAAACAATGGTAGTCCACGTAAATATGAAGTCCACGTTAAAAAAATCCGCATTGTTTCTACATCTGCTCGAACTGAATTCCTATTTAAAATTGGTCATAGTTATTGGAACACTTATTTAGGTCGAAGAAAGTCTTCAATGCCTCATCTACCATTCCCCTAAATTTGCCAGAGCCTTAGCCAGTTCGCATTACTGAAAACACCCGCTGTCGCCTATATCCGATTTCCATACTGCTTGGTTCTTCTTTCTGTCTGGTCCGCTAACATACGGTAGACATCTTCGGTGTTAAATGGAAGGTTAGCTTATTTTGTTGTCCACAAATAAGCTTCGTTGCCTCTTCTGGTTTGTGTGATTTCTGGAGATGGCTGATAGGAGGAGTGAGGACCTTTAAATGGAGACATATTTTGTGGATGTGGTCATGGATCGTAACACTGGCATGCTAATTTGCCTGTGCTAAGGTGAAGGGAAACGTCGGCTGTGATGGAAGATTGTGGACGAGGTGTACTTGACTTTGTTTTTCAGGGGAGTCATCTTGGAAGGCGACTTAGTTACAGCAGGATGGGGTCCTTATTTTAGAAAGGAGTAGTGTGGTGTGATGTAGTCTAATGGACGGGATGCTCTTACATTAAGTTTTAACTTTTTAAAAATTTTCTTTATCTTAGTTTTTTTTTTATATCCGGTCGTACTTTCTATACTCGATCAAGTTTCTCTGTATAGGCTAAGCAAACTCTTACCCCTAATACTGTTCGAGCCTTTGTCCTTGAGGGGGGGCTTCAGGGGACCGAGATTACACAGCTGAGTGCTTCCCTGTTACTCTTTCTACGACTTGCTATTCCTTTGCATTGTTCACCTTCTCCTGCACAGGTAATGTGGTCTTTGAGTGATATCGAACCAGAACTTTTGGCCACCGGTACCGGCCACAGACAGGCAGACCTATTACTGGCGCCACGAAAAATATTCAGTTCGAGGAGGATTGGTATCAGACGGGACTTCAATGGTGGGAGAGCTTTGTTTTTTGTTTTGTTTTTCCGATTTAAAAAACATTTAATTCTGTAAAAAAAAAAAAAAGTGCAGATAACTGCACTTTAATATTTGATTCCACGACACAGGATGGAAAACATGTGAGCTGTGTTATTCACAACCCCATTAACTTCCCATCTTGTGTCGTTGGAACGCCTTCGAGGCGGATGTGCACATTCAGTCAGTTAAGTGCCATACGTGGAATGATGTTGGGCGATCATGTCTCTTTCGAGACATGACTGACTGGGCAGAAGATTAGCACATTGTGACTCTATAAAAGAACTTGGCACAAATAGGCTCACTGTCAACTGGTCAATGTTGAGGACAGTTGGAATGTAATTATTCCAAAATTAAAAACTGCCTTACGGACCGAGTCCCGTAAACCATGCAACAGTAAATCTACTTAAAAAAGGAGTGCAAGAGACAGAAATAAATGAATTCCAAAGTAACTACACCCTCTTGAACCTGTTTCGTTGAAGATGAGGAAAGTCCTGAGAGATTGTCATTTCCAATTGTGTGTCTCAATGTGAGTGTCTAGCATGGCGAATTATTGTGGCCATGAATTCTCCGTATTCAAACAAATTTGGGCTTGTAAACACAACGAAGTCTTTCTTCAACAAATGCTTCCATTGTCCCAAATTCCTAGATACCGGAGGGAATCGGCTTCATATCATTTTCCATCTTGGCCCAACTTTGCTATTTCATGGGGGAAAATGTTAACGGGGCCTTGGATTAGTACCTTCTACACTGATATCGATAGCCAAAAAGACCCTGTTGACACCCTGAATATTGTCAAGGGTGTCATTGATAATTTGAAGGTACTGTCAGAGACCCCAAACGTGATCCTTCCACGTGATAAAGATTTGTTTGGAAATCACTGCCAAGTAATATCAAAGAATCAATACTGATTCCACCTAAGAACAAACCTTTATTCCAGAAAATGGTGACTGCCTCTGCTTTAAAAGCATAGAAGTCTTGAGTAGGCAGTATCAAAAAAAGTTCATGTTCGATTCTTTGTGTGGAGTCAAATACAACATCGGTGAGGCAGCACACCATGCTGGCTGAAAGCATCATCGGTGAATTTTGTGAACGGAAGAAGCTTCGCCAAATGCGTATGTCTCCAGCATAAGTGATATAATAAAGGCCAAGCGAAACTGGGTCAGAAAATGCATCGATGATCTGGATGCCCAGCAGTTTCAACATTGCTTGAAGTTGGCACTTAAATACAGCAGGCTGAGGACTGACCAAAAAAAGGTAGTACAGGTGAAGGTGTACAGGAAGAGATAAGTAGGAGAAAAGATGAAAAGCAGCAAAAATTGAAAAGATCGCAGCTGCAGAATAAACTCCAAACCTTCAAAAGTGTGCAGATGTCTGTCTTTGAAAAAAGTGAATTTCCTGAAATATGCAGAAGGACTGCATGACATATTGTAATATGGCCAAATAGTTGGACAGACGATATAATCTATTCGGACAATTGGATACATAATCATGCTTATGTTGGCCACATTAATTTTCTAGATCCATTTCATAAGATTTCATGTTAATGGATGTAGCTGATTGCTATGAATTGAACAAATATGAAGTTGGTGCTGACTACATCATGCAGGACCTACTCGGAAAGCAGCCTACAGTGAGGGTTGAACAGCCAGTTAGAAATTCAGTAACAATCACAAACGGCCGTTTTCAGGGCCACAAATATTCCTGGAAAGTCTCCGAATACACGTTATTAAATAGAAAACATCCGGGCACTAAAATACTCATGTGTAAAAAAAAAAAAAAATCATTCATGAGCTTCGCAATAGAAAATGCTTGCCTGAAGTAAAAGTAAAAAGTAACCCTGGTAATGGAGACAAATACACCAGGATATTTTGTTATATTTTGGACTTTCCTAAGCTTTGTCCATTGTTTTGAAAGCCAACAGAAAAGGCCATAGGGTTCCAGAAGAAACAGCCATAGTTATTTCTGATTAAAGTACAATGGAAGAGGGTAACAGAATTGCCACCGGGACGATCCTGTTAGCAACAAAACGTATTGTTGTTGGTCGTGTGTGTTCAGACTGGAAGATCGAAATGAACTTCACTGCCCCAACATTGATGGCCTCTTCACAATCATCAAAGGACTGGCCAGAACTTCTGAGTGATCTCTGAGGAGACAATTCGAGTTGTTGAATAGCTTCATCAATTTTTAATCTCCTATATTTTCGGTATTGATCTGTCATAAGTTTGTGAAGGTCCTTGGCAGACATCCCGCACCTGTTTCCAGATAACCAGAACTCTTAAAATTATCGATAAAAAAATTCAATTGAACATAAATTTCAAGAAATTGGAAAAACAGCTTGAGACACAAATACATTTGAACAGAATGTTATTTTTTCCATTTTTCTGATTGGCGGAAAGTTTCGTGCCAAATTGACAGATGACTGCAACTTCGCTGAACGTGTCTTCAGCATATGTGTTATATTGTATTGATGCTTAGTGTCAAAATTGATGTTTTTTTTTTTGTTTTTTTTTTCAGTAGTTTGTTAGGAAGGCATTTTTGCAAGCAGATTTATCATAAAGTGCTTGATAGCAAGATTAAGCGTTAAACTTTGTGGAGAACTTTGTCACCTGAGTATTGTCAATTTCAGTCGTGCCGACTTCGAAATTCTGTGACGGCCAAAAAAATAAATAAATAAAAACGAAGACTGAAGACATCGTAATAATGCCTTCAAATAACTTCGAAGTTGTCATGACTGAAATAATCTCTTACATACACACACAGGCAGACACACACACAAAATTTTGAAAAGCTAGTTAGTGTATTTTTAAATATTCAAAGTGGTATGAAAGTAAAGCTGGGGGAAAATAACTTTCTTTTTACCGTTTGGATCTTAAGCGAGTTCGGCTTCCGTCTCTTTTCTTCCAAAGTTATATATTTTTTTGCTTTTCTTCAGATATGAAAGTTTTTTCTTTCCCCCTTTTGAGGTACTTCCTTACCTCCTCCAATATTTTCTTTTGAGAGGCCATTTTGCCATCCCTCACTGCAGAAACCAGTTCGATGGAGAGCCTGGAAGAGCATCGTCATGCTCTTCCTCCTTTCTCTTTCCAGGTGGTTATGATGGGCTTTTTCCACCTGGTTTATACATTCCCTTTTCTTCATTTCCCGGTTCCTCTCAGCTAAAATCACTTCAAAGAAAATAATCAATATTTGTTTCTCTGTGGGATAACAGTAAGCTTCTGTCTACCTGAAAGACATTCACCCCTTGGGGAATGATTTCTTTCTTGGTAGGGGTAAAGCGGTATTTTTTTTTTCTCTTGCTAGGGAGGTGAGTGGAATGAGTGCAGGGAAGCGGGAAGGCGAGCGTTTTTGTGGGAAGCAACGGAGGTTCTCGAGTTTCGCAGCATATGATTTGGTCGTTCTGTAGCGGACGGAAGCTAATTTGATGGTCCTTCCGGCTTCTCCACCCCCTACTTCGTCCAGAAAACTTCTCCCTGTTTCATGCCTTTTCCCTCGTCATCCTCTGTCTTTTTAGCGCCCATGTTCATGGCTTCGTCAGACAATTATCAAGTGTCGTCACATTGATAAGTCTTAGCTAGGGCGATTCTCCTATAGCTATAGTCAGCGGTGAAAGACCTAATTCTATTTTTAAGCCTCTCCCACCATCTATTCCCGATAACCACCTCCACTAATCTAGTTAGCTGTTGCCGGAATTCTAGCTGGTCAAGTAAAGACAAGTTGAATCTCCAGTGTCCAGCCAATCTAGGCCTACGATCTAACGTCACTCGGGCTCAAAACGAGTTTGTTTCACTAGTTAGGTCACTTGGACCACAATAAAGTAGATCTAGATCGGCCCTTCTCACTAACATTTTATCCAGATAGCCGTCTACCCAGATAGTTAGCTATCTATATCCTCTGATATCTATATTCCGCCCAGGGTGATCGACCCGGTATCTATCGACGAGGTCGAAATCATCGATCAGATCAACCAGGCTACGATCAATGACCTCCCGCTATCTCCCCGCCCCTACCTAACTTGGGGTCCAGAACGGCATTCCAGTCCCAACTAAAACTGATCGCGAAGAACTCACCAGGGAACAGCCCGAACTGACGGAAAAACGGGATACGCTTGTCCCGGTCGTTGGAGCACACGTTACGTTTAACCAATCAGGAAACATCACGGGCCTGCTGTTTTCCGTATAATGAATACAGCACACGAGCATCAACTTTGCAAACGATGTGTGTCTCCTGGATCGCAGCCCCATCTTGACCCGAAGGACAAGAGACCACGAAGCAGGCTGGCAGCCTTAACCCGATCTCAGGCCTCCTTACATTCAAGATGGATTCCTTATGCATATACTAACCGGAAATTCGCGGGAGAAGACACCGGATTGTCTCAGGCTATCGCTACTCATATCGGACGTAATTCAATGTTCTGAGACAATGCCACCGATGTCCATAGAATGAGTTCTTTAACACCCCCTATATCAAGAGGGATGGATCAAAACTAGGACCAACCCTGCATAATGTAGACATTTATTTCAATTCTGGAGACACAATTTCAGCCATCCTGAGGTCGAAAACTTTCGCTCTCCGAACTGTGATCCCATACTTTCAGAATGCTACTCCCCTACTTCTAATTAGGGTGATCACCCTGGGGGTCGTTCCTGGGGTTCTCATTCGATTTCCTATATACAGCAGTATATTTAAACAAAGGCCTTAGGAGGGCCTGTTTTTGGATGAAAGGACCTTCTCCAGGACTTGTCTGTCCACTTAATACACTTTTTCCGTCACGAAATCATTTCTTTGCACCTTTTTTAATTTTGAAAGGGCTGGTGGGAAAGTTTAAGTGGAGGGAGTAGAAAGACCTCGAAAGAGGGAAGAAGAATGTTAATTTGTTTTGCAGGGGCAGATTGGATCTTGCTGCCAACCAGGGGCTTTTCTGCGTTTTCCTCGTCCGCTTCACCGATGACAGCCGAGCCGCGGGAGGGGGCATTTTCTTTGCATTCCATCTCTGCTGCTTATTTTGAGGTCACCACTGGTTCATGTTGCTTTCTAGTTTGTTTGTTTTTTTTGTTTTTTTTTTTCCTCAAGGTAACCTTACTTTTTTGTCTTGCTGAGAAGGACGGGACGACGCTTCCCACCCCTCCTCACTACAGTAGGCCATTCATTCGCTGGTTCCATGGTATTGTCTGCCGCTACCACCACTTCATCAGCTGCTACAACTTTCTCCGTCACCGATGCTACCGGTTTCGCCACTGATTTCCTTTTGGGCACATTTTTGCCAAGTGCCCTGCTACCCCACACGTTCAGCAGTAGGGCTTTCTTCTTCACTACGACGAATATCCTTACCCTACACAACAATATATCGGGGATCCTTATTAATTCTTTCAGTTTAGTACCACTTGCAGTTCGAAATCCTCTGGGTACCTGTTTAACTGACTATCCGATTCACCTCCTCCACCAAACCGAACTGTGGGAAAGAAAAGCTTCCCATACAGTCGCTGGATGTATCATGGCACTCCAAGGACGACAGTCGGATCTTGTGCCTAAATATTCAATTGTAATCTGTTACTTTATCAGAATGTTGCCCAAGTTAGACTCTTCGCCTCTTCCTCAGTTGCAAGAATCATATCCCAAATTGAACGGGAACGCTTTGGCTAAAATTTTCAGATTATGTAGCGCCCCTCCACTTCCCTGTTGACACCGACAAGTTTTCACGTCTGGTGTCAACAGGGAGATTCTCTTTGCTGCAACGATATCAAACAATCCGGGATTGTAATGAATTGCCGTTATTTTACTTTCGTTTGGTCAGACAGTTGACCGCATTTTCTTATTTGTTTTCTGACCGTTTTTGTTCAAACGTACGGTGTTTTAGACGATACCGTTAATTCTCGTTGGGGAGACTCATCCATTGTGGTCTCACCATAGCAAGAAAAACGAAAGTTCACAAAAATCATGCACAGATTCAAAAATTAAACGAAAACAAAAAGAAATGTAGAATGAAATGTTCAGTCACAAAGTATTTTTTCGGAATAAAATACTACGCGCTTAATCTGCGAAAGAGATAAGCGTATATTTGTTTTTACAGTAGTTTTTGCACAAGGCCGAAAGGGGGATGGGATGAGGTTGCAATTTTTACTCTCCTATACCTAGCTAAGCAGATTCACGACTCCATCACTAATTACAATTTTCTTGATTCACCACAAGAACCCATCCATCACTACCCAATTCTTCACGCACCACAATACCATATATTTACAGGGACACCTAAAAAAGTGGGGAAACCAAACAAATGTCATAAATTTGCTTCTATGTGCAATATAAAAATATATTCAATGATATGAAAAGAGGAGGGAATAAAATGCTCAAAACAAACTGGACGGAAAAACGAGACACTCG
>JBBBDQ010016750.1:0-30197 GCA_037127315.1 Ascarosepion bandense | reverse complement strand
TCCTATACCTAGCTAAACACTATCAAGAACCATTCACTCATTACAAATAGCTCAATCACCACAAGAACCCATCTTTCACACATCACAATACCATATATTTACAAGGGGCACCTAAAAAGGGGAAAAAGCCATGAGGTGAAAATGCTAATATATACAATATACAAAATATATTTACAAGATTTAATGATAATGAAATGAGGAGGGGGATGAAATACCCAACAATAAACTAAAATACAACAATTTTCAAACTAAACAACAAGTGTTAGTAAGATTCGTCCATCCCACAAAAGAGTGGCAATATTAATTTTGTATAAAATACAAAATAGTGGCACATGGCCGAAAAGGTTGGTACACACTTAACTATCCTATACCTAGCTGAACACTATCACGACCCATTCACTCATTGCAATTTGCATACAGCAAAAGAACCCATCCATCAGCTCCCGATCCTACATACACCACAATACCACAAGGGACACTTCTAGAAAAAGGGGGGAAACCCCATGACAATAAAGATGTATTCATATACAATAGAATATAATTTAAAACATTTAATGAAAGATGAAATGGTGGGAAGGGATGAACCCAAATAAACTAAAATACAACGTAACTACCAATCTTGCAAAGATAACTGGTTTAATATGTATGTTCTGTGAGAAATATTTGAAGACTGCCTAACTCAGAATTCACATACAATGAGTACAAAAACTTCCCGTGACCAGGTACGTCAATATCTGTATTGGAAAATGTCAACACTACGGGATAAAGAGCAGCAAACTGATATGAATATCATCCTGAAGTATAGCTGAGTGGAGCAGATATTAGCATTTTCTGAGACTTTATTCATAGATCGAACAATTCAAGCAGACATAGAAAAGAAAAACTTTACACAATTACATTAGCGTATCAAGTAAGACAATGTGACGATAAACATTCACACTTACCAGAGCCAAAGCGTCCAAGGTGTTTTGCTTGTCGGCCGCTGTGTTGTGATGAATGCGTGCGGCGTAAACCCACGCCAGAGAGTCCAGCTGCGTCCTCGCAAGTGGTGTTGGTGTTGGTGTTGGTGTTGGTGTTGGTGTTGGTGTTGTTATTATAATAAATAAATAAATAAAAAAATAAATAAAAATGAATATTCTTCAACCTGTCATTTTATGCTGAGTGAGAATGAGACCGACGGCGATGATTGGTGCGTTGCAAATAGCTTTTTGTCCATAAAAAGGGTCTGCGACAATGGCTGGGAGTTGTGTGTTTTTTGTTTTTTTTTTGTTTTGTTTTGGTGATGTGTGCGCAGCTGGGAAAGCATTGAGTTAAGACTGTTCATTTGTCTGCAAGCATCAAACCCGCGAGCGGTGGAACAGAAAAATTTACTCTTTAACCACATAAACATCTCCAAGTTTTCATGCGGAAAACTAAGTAGAGTGAACTGGAGGTTGAAATTGGACAAATGTGGCACTAAACTGTTTCTTTGGATCAGTTTTGGGTTTGATGAAAGAACTCAACAAATCAAAATTTTCAGTGGAACAATAACACGCATAACCCCCATCTTGCGATGAGATTCGTTCATTTTCTTTTTCTTATGAAGTTACCCTGTTTAAGTGAAACAAAAATGGTATGCTACAGATCATTGGTTCTGACTTGGCATGTGACTTTAAAATGAATTCAGAGGAAAAAAATTTAATTTGTTTTTAGGCTCCGTCGTTCAAGAAAATGACCGCGATTTTGACTGCCGTCTCCTCTGAAATTTTTTATTTTTACGACTAACTTCCACGTCCCCCACCAACTAATTTGTTCTTACAAACTGTAAGACTATATTGTTCGACCAACAAACCCAATATTACTTCTTGAAAGAATCGAACTAGAGGGGTTCTATAGTTGATAGTCGCACCTAGTACAGGTCAAGTTCTTGTAGACTGATACCTAAATTCCAAATGGCGGCTCCGACCAGGCAGGAAAAGACATCGTTGTCCTCTTACCTACAGGTAGGTTGAAATACCTTAGTTTCTTTTCACAACTTTATAGAAATAAAGTACTACTTCCGACCCCTTGAATTTCTCACTCATCCGTTTTTGGAAGTCAAATGTAGGTTTCTTAATAGCTGCTGAAAGACCTGTGACACTTACTTTCATGGCCAGGTTTCGAACACCCAACTATGTTCGAATATTAGCACGGATATATAAATATATTCAACCTGTCAACTTTTCTTGGGTGTTAGAATTTGTCAACAGATAGGTTGAAATTTCCGAACAAATTTCACACTTGAGTTCCTCATGCTTCCTCGTTTTATTGGAGTCGTGTGCCTAACTGTATTTGTGGATATCTCGGTTTTACTCCTAATCCAATTAAACATGGCAACCATTCAGTTAAAAATAAACTGATTCATACCCGTTCGACCTTTCAGATACTTAAGAACATTTATTTCTAAATTATAATTAACGTCGTTCTTAACGCATCCAAGTAACACTGACCTAAGCTACCGCTGCTTCTCAATCCAGAACAGACTTCATTAAATCTGAGTTTAGAACATGCAAAGCCTTTTTTTCTTTCCGTTAAGAAAAAACTTAAATGTCGTCGATTAAATGGCATCTGGTATGGGTATATAGTAAACACAAATTCAAGGGATTGAACGATAATTTGCCTTACATTGTTCGAGGCCACTTTATCTGCCATCTCTTTTTTCTGAAAGATTAAAGCAAACAATATTAAGCCTCTTACCATTTTCATATTCTAATTCTCTTTTTAGCAGTTTGAAAAAAAAATCTGTTTCTCATAATTTAAAAAATCTTTCTTAATTGGTCCAGTAAAATTCGTCTGAGCGTTTTAACACTTTTCAAAAAATCGCCGACTTCAATCTGCGTAACTTTGCCTTGTCGCAATAACCAGTTCAGGACTTTATACTGAATCTTCTGACGATGAATAAACAATGCAAAATTTGGCACAAGCATCAGTAGCGTTTCTAAATCAACACTGGTTTTTAGTCGGCCAACAGCTGAATGACCTGGAACTGCTTCAGGCTATCTTTGACTCTTCTGTTAGTTTCTTTCATTTTGGCTGCTTAGTCCGATTAAAACAACTTTGTCTTGGACAAATAATTCAAACAAAATCTGTCGGTCCTGGGGTATGACGGTAAACTCGCATCCGGCAAGGCCTCTTATTACGAGATTGTGAGGAGCATGGAACCACCTCTTAATTGTTGTTGTTCCCGGTGTCCACCCTGACCCGAGTGGTAGCACCTGTTAGGGTCCCTAGCCATGGGCAAATAGTTAACCCCCAAACTTTGGTCAAAACAACATGAAAGTATAAAAATAATTTTACAGAAAAAATATACATTTTTTGTTCAAGGAAAAATACTACCAACAGAATATTTTTGAAGAAAAATATTAACAGTAATACTTTGAATACAAAACTAGAAGACCTTAAAAAAAAAAACTAAATTTTCTCATTAAAATCTAAATTAACTTTCTCAATGTAATTGAACATTAGAAAAATACCTGAAAACCCCACCTTACATTAAGTAACCTTACAGGTATGCCGTTAAACAAAGCTCAAACAAAACCTGTTAGTTGTCCATTTAAAAGGACTTCTATTAAACGCCGCCAGTGGCTTCTTTCACCCCAAAATAAAAACCGTCGTAAAATGACCTGTTAAAACTAAAACGAGCTTCACGCTCCGATTGAAGTTTGTTCGCTAGCTATTCTAAAAACCCAATAGCAACCCCCGCAGTGTTTCTGTTAGAAAAATCGTTCAAATCAAATGCTCATCTTTTAGCTTCGAAGCGAGTTCATTTTCGGGTCTTTGCCTTAGTTTTCAATTCGAAAGCTGAATTTTCCGCTCAAAAGGATAGCATTTCGGTTCAGGATTTAGCAACTTCAAAATCCTTTAAGGGCACCTTTCAGCAACTTCAATCTTGCAATCTATTTTCATTTATTTATTTTTTTACGCGTGATGCCTTTGATCATTTTTTTATCTATTTGCCGTGTTCTTTGAGGTGAACATGACCTATCTCATAAAATCTTTATTTCATTGTCTGTTGGATTCTTCCTCGTATAACAAAGTGCTTTGAGTTTTGGATTTCGTGTTTTTTTTTGTTTTTTGAAAACAAATTCATGCTCTCATCAAACGTCGTGTCCTTCTTTGTCTTCCCCCCCCCCTTACATCTCGATCGGAGATTTTGCGACCACAAGGAAAGTCTTGGTTCCACTATCATTGAAAATCTTTTCCGTCATCTTGGTTCTAAGGAAACAAATCTCCATTCTTCTAAACAGGAAGGTACCCTAGCTGTTTTAAACTCGTGATATTGGCGCTGGCGATTGAATAGATAGCTTGAAAGTCCGATGCTTTCTTAATATTGCCAACCATACCAGACGTTAAAAAATATGTTCATTTAGAATTACGACTTTGTGACCTAAACCTCCGGGGCAAAAATAGTTTTTTGGAAGACTAACAGACCATTAACCGCATCCCCAAAATTTGAAGTCGAATTTTGTTACTCGACAACACTATATAGAAAACTCTAGGTTTTAGAAACTTTTTTTTTCCGAGTAAAATAAACCTGGAGTTAAACTATGAAAAATCTTGTCAATATTTAAACGAGAAATGGAAAGACATTTGTCACTTTGTTTCAACAGAACTTAACATCTTGCTTGCTCGTTTGACTTTATCACGGCACAGAAGCGTAATAAAAAAAAATCAATTCCAAGATCTTGATTGAATCTCTTGTCTGACTTTCATTCTCGAGTTCCTATCCACGACTGAGCTCAAATTAGCAACTAATAATGAATACGAACTTGATGTAACTTTTTACACGCCAATCGCATTTTTCTTATGTGCACGCATAATCAATCGAAAGCGATTGCGGATATGACAGCTTTCACAAAGCGATCAAAAGATCTTTTTATATTCGCTTAATTCCCGACGTGACTGTAGTAGTGGATATCAACTTGAACGAGAAATCGTCGAGACAAGTTCGAATCCCAGTCGTATTCGTTGTATTCACTTACGTGCAAATACCCTTGGCAATTATTAATCTGTCGCTTCCCCTCGAGCTATGGGTTAAATAGCAACACAGATTGGGTTCTGTAGCTCTGGTTGGCAACCATCTATCGCAGAAAGTAATGACAACCTACTTGCAGAAAAATCTTCTGCCCAGTCATGTTCTTCGAGACATGATCGTCCAAGCGTGTATAACGTATGGTACTCTTGGGTTCAACGGACTTGAGTCGACCGCACATGTTCTCATTTTATATTTTGATTAAACTAGTCAATCTTGGAATAGCTAATGTGACTGAAAACTCTTAGGATATTTAAATTTTCAGTGGAAAACCTTTTCTAGGTTCTCCAAATAGTCCTAGAAAGTGACTTCTCTTAATCAAATGGGTAAACGAAGTCAACACAAATGGGTTTAACGAGCAGCACGAATCTTCTGACTAAACCATGTACTCTTTCTGCAGAAATGTTTAATTTCCTACGAAAGTTCTGGGTATTGGAAACTTTCAGGGGTCAATCGGAAATTCAGAACAAATGCGTCTAAACGGACGCCAGCGTTTCTGAAAACATAATTTTTGTGCGACTTGTATAGAAAATACTTTGTAATGAAGGTTGTATTGTTAGTTTATCCCTTCTGTTTTTTGTAAAATACCAAATTTCCTGTTCTTTCAATGAATACAATCTCTTAATGTGTATATCAAACCATTTTCTAGCTCTTGCCTTTCTTCGATGACATTTCCAAGTCAATATTTTGTCGCGTTTTGTTTAACTTGTCCATTTTGTCTTTATAGCTTAGTATTTACCATCATATTTCTCGCTCACAAGTCAGTTACAGTGTTAACTGGTTATCCTCTATATTTTCTTAAATATAATTACCAATTGGTCACTAACCTTGTGGACCTTTTCACTAAACAAAAAGCAAGAAATCCTTCTCCCTGAAAATTTCAAAACATCTTTCAAAGGTGAATCCCTTTGTTTCAATTTTAAAGATAAGACGTTCTATTATCGCTTTGAATATTAACTTTATTTAGGACTGTTATATCTTTAACAGTCGTGGCCTTTTCAGTAATTATGTATTTTTATTTTTTCTCTGAATCTATTTACTATCACTTTTAAAAGCAATAATATGGAAGTAATAAGATCGGTGCGTATTATTCCTCCGACCAGGACCGGGCCGTTTTGACTCACGCTTTCAATAACACTGAGTAAACTAAGCTCAATTGAGTAAAGGATGAAAATTTCTCATGTCATTTTGGGTTTTTCCAAATCCGTGAATTTGTTTTACTCATGCTAAGCAACGCCAAGAACAATCGATTTACCTGTTAATTATTCACACCCCCCACACTTTTTTTTTCCAAATCTTCAATGATAAAATTGCTGCAAAACATTAAGATGGAATGTTTTATTTAAAATTGTTTATACAGTTTTTATGGCACAAGGCCGCAAGAAAAGGGTGGGGAAAAAACCTGGTTGGTCTTTCATTATCTACATTATACCTAGCTAATCTGACTCGTGACTCGACATACTGTACAATTTTTTTTCAATCACCATAAAAATTTATCCATCAACACTCAATCCATCATGCACCACAATACCGCAATGCATTCTGTGGGACCTAAAAACAACCCAGATGTACATAAAAATTACAATTTAAAAAAATTTTTTTTTTTTTATATGGTACAAAAATATATAAAAATTCTATACATAAAATGACATGATGGGGAGGGGTATGAAAACAATTTTCCGAAAAAAAAAACTGAAAATATAAGACATGTTACTTCGACCTAACCCACCCTCAAACAAAGAAGCCGCTGTATTCTGCCTAAAGGAGAAAATCAAAAGGCTCTCTTTCTACAGAGTGAAGAGAAAGAATTGGACTGAGGGGAAAATATAATACTGACCCAGACGAGATGAAACGTGACCAAAAATTAAACGGAAGTGGGAATCTTGAGCTGGATCATAACAAAAGACAGTGCCGGGAAACACTCGCTGACATTAACTAGGTACACAAAAAGGAACTTACCTTACCCAGGGAGGGTTCGAAAGGAATTCACCCCGATGTGACTAGGCAGGCTTCAAAGAGAAAATCACAATAGCCTCAGTCACGCGCACCAGGCTTGCCACATTTATCCACCTTTTGCTGAAATCTGTCGGCGTCAATCGCCGTTTCCAATCAGTTTTAACCTTCATTTTGAGCTGATGCTCAAAATATCGGATCAAATCCTGATGTGAAAGACAGTCACCCCGCAAGACTTCCTCCAGTTGCGTCGTCCATGTCACCATTCGGAGCCGTGGCTAGTAGCGATAGAAACACATCTGCTTCACCTGGAAAACGGGGGCGACACACTCACGTGCGTATGCACGATCAATGAGCAGGAGCTCATGCGGCGCGATACGAGCAGTCAACTCGCCGACACGATCCCACAACGGACGAACCTGCGAACAATGGTAGCGTGCGAGGACGTTCCCTTTAAACCAAGGTTGCAGCGTTCACAATCTGGCAAATCCGCCATGCCCTTTATGAAACGCATGTCATTGAGACAACCGATTCCGAGCTAATCGCCAGATCAGAAAACTGTTGCCAAGATAATCTGCACCTGGCGCCCAAGACCAATACGAGCGAAACTCATTCTCCGACATGCCGAGCTTCTCCCGTAGTGGGTCCTTTGCGACACTCACCACTAATCTCCGAAAGAAGACTTTTCTAGGCTGTGAAATGTCACTAGACCGTGGAATAGCCCGCAAGGCTTTTCCTACACTCGAGGAAGAATCACTATCGCCCATGAGGTTTACGGCACCGCCTCATGATCGGGGGAGTGATAGTGAGGCTAGACAACATAACCCTCATTACCCCCGAAAGCAACCGATCTTCCATCAACGCGCCTGAGAAAAACCACCCCTTGAAGCAAGCTTGTGACTTCCAAGTGCGGCATTCCCAGACCCCCATGACACGGACGTTGGTAACACACCTTTGTCGACGTGATGTTTGCGTTCTCTCCAAAGAAAGAATACAAACGCTCGATCGCCTCTCACGTCCATCATAAAGGGGGAAGCATAGACAGCCGGTAGCGATCTTGGGAAAGATATGTGGAACACACCTCTGCCAAGCCCTTTAAGGACAAATTCCTTCGACGCCAAATCACGACCGACGCGCCGACTTTTGCCTGTATTTCAGACCAATTCTTCAACTGTGTCCGGCCCAAAACCACACTCCAAGAATGCGAACAGGACCGTCTGTCCAGTCAAAGGGCCCCGGGAAGGTAGAACCCTTCCAGGCACCTCTTTGTACCGTTCAAGCGTCTTCTGTACCGCTCGTCACTCCGGGAGGACACAAAGTCGTTACGTCATTGGCGTACGCAGAATCCCTGGCTCGAGCACCACCAGGGACAGCGATTCCGTAGGGTCGGACTGTACGTCCTGTCTTTTAGCCGGCGAAGGAGAGGCTCCAACGCCAAGACAAAGTAAGGACGACAGTGGACAACCCTGTCGGACCGACCTAGACAGCGCAAAAGCGCTCGACAGCTTCCCGTTCCCCTGTGACACAGCCGTGGGGACATACAGGAGACTAATCCATGGGCAGAAGTCAGGTGCGAATGCGGCGGTCTGCAGGACAGCAGCCAGGTAGCCATGGTCAACCCTATCAAATTCCCTGGATTGATCCAAATTGATCAGCGCAGCATTATCGTCGTCTTTACACCCTTAGATCGTGTGATCATGCAGGTTGCTCTGACGTCATTCGGCCCTTCACAGCACAAGTCTGATCAGGTCCCAACAGACTTGCAACTAGCTGCAAGCGACTCGTTGTGATCTTGGCCAAAATCTTTAACTGTAAGCTACAGAGTTATGGGCCTGTAACCATCTAATTCCCCTCCAACATTCTTGCCTTTTCTCAAAAGCGTGACCACACCTTCGGTGAACAGGTTGGGGATGGCCCCTTGCCGGAACCAGTTGTTGAACACAACAGTCAAGATCGGGACAAAAATGTGCGACCGCCTCAAGTACAATTCAGGGCAACCACTAAACCAGGCGACTTGCCACTGCTGACCTTCTTCAAAGCCGCGTAGACTTCGCCGAAACGCCTCACACATATCGTCAGTCGACCGAAGGAGATGCCCCGCCGGGTCGCGCACCTCTCGAATGTAGCGATCGCCGCCTGACGAATTTCTCCCTGCGCAGATACGCGCCCAAGCTCACAGCTTTGGAAGACATTTATGTCCAATTACCTGATCCAAGTAACGCTCAAGGGCCTCCTTAGCTATCTTGAGGGGATCCCCACCAACCTCCGCCCGAGTAATTAGCTCTAAGTAAGTTTTCGCCCCTTGTTGGCTATATTGAGTGGCGAAAGACCTAATGCTATCCTTAAGGCCTCTCACCACTTACTCCCAATGTCTCCCCTAGTTAACGCCCGCTGCACGAATTAGCTGGCACCGAAAGTCCTGCCTGTCCAGTAAGGACTGATTGAACTTCCAGTAACCAGCTATTCTAGCCCTAAATTCTAACGCTACACGGGCACAAACAAGTTTGTGATCCGTATAATTCCAACCCGTGGAACGTTGGGCATTCTAAGAAGTCTGTCGGCTTCTCTAACACTCTATCCAGGTAGCTAACTACCTTGGTAGAGGTCAACTACGCGCCTCCACGTCCACATACTCCCACTCGGATGATCGACCCGGTATCTATCAACGAAGCAAAAATCTCAATGATGTTAACCACATGATCACCTCTCCCGCCAACACCCTCCCTTTATCCCATTTGGGGTTCAGGATGGCATTCCAGTCCCTCACTAGGATTAGTCGTTGAATCCACCAGAAGCGCTCCAACAGTCAAAAAAGACCCGGCTCACCTTGATCATTGGGCGCATAAACCGCAATCAACCGGAACGAGTTGCTTTTCACTGCCATATCGGTCACAATCAACCGGCCCTTGGCACCGACATGGAAAGGTCCACTCTCGCATCTAGGGTATGGGGTTCGACCAGCAAAGAAACGCCTCTGGCTGCTGGTTCCCATATGCTGAATAAACGACAGCAGTCAATAGACAGCACATAAGAATTTTTAGACCTGAAAAAGAGAAAAGAGACTTACCTTCTAGTCATACTGGATAGAAATCTCTGGTAAGTAGGACACCGACGACTGTCCAAGGGAACCCGTTTCGCTGTCTGACGTAATCCGTTCGTCTTGGACAATCCCGCCAACGTCTGTAGGGTAGGTTAGTTTGATTACCCTATATAAGCAGGGGATGGAGAAGAACTGGGAAACCCCCGTACAATTTCTTAGACATTTTGAGTTCAGGGAGTTCCACTCCTGTACATTATCTTTGTAGAACCCGTTGGCTTCATTTATGTGTTCCCGCACCCTCAGGTTACCCCCGTGCTACGAACCAGGGCACGCCGGGGCCTTTGGGAAGTTTTGGGCCCCAGGACTTGCCATCCACCAGCTAGCTTCAGCAAGGGCTTAAGTAATGAGCGCCTCTAGGCCGACCAGTCCCTAGATATGTCCTTTTTATAGTCTTTCATTAGCTCTTCTCCCTGGGGAAGTGGAACTTTTTTTTTTTTCTTGAGAGTAGGAGTAGTAGGGGTGAGAGTTAAAGAAGTCAGTTTAAAGGTCGGGGACTGGGCATGTTTTGAGGGGAGGAGGGAAGGCTTCTTGCCTTATCCGCATAAGACGCCTTTTCCGGCGATACTGTAGGGATGAACATTTAGCTCAGGTATGCCGCTTTTTCACTGCTCCTACCCTTTTCTGGGGCTTTTGGGGCTCTTTTGTTGATCTTCCTCCTCGTCTCTGCTGCGCTTCAGGATGATGAACGCTTTGTTTCCACATCTTCCTTGCTTTTCCTCGACTTCGTGGGAGGTGATTTGGGCGGCGGAGGTGGTTTCGGCGACGCGGGCGCCTTCGATGACACAGGTGATTTTTGCCGGTGAAGACTTCTCCTGTGGTGGACGCGTTTTTCCTTTTCAACTGTCTGCTATTCTCCACTTCCTTTAGAAGGTGCATCTGCTGGTACTGTTGAAGGTACTGCTGGCTGTTATGTTGGCTGGGTCTTTGGGGCGGGATTCTTTGGACACTGCCTTGCCGCCCCGCAGACCTAACAAAACAGTCTCTCGCCCTCCACCACCACATACATTGACCGGCCCCTGCAGGTGAGAATGTTTGGATGTCAGTGAACTCTTTCCGAGTCATCGTCACCTGCAGGGTCATGTCGCCAGTCATAGTCCTGATTTCGGAATCACCGATGACATCCGCTGATCTTTCCATATTTGAAGAAGGCGCCCATGTGATCTTCAGTGATGTCCATGGGAACCCCGTGCAATGTTTAGTCTTGCGGTCGTGCTGTGTACCCTGTTTGAGGCCGAGCCGTTTTGGTAGGGTGATAAGTGCTCCGGCCAACTACTTGGCTTCTCCGTTGCTGGGGCGTATCGTCCCACAGCGGTGGTTCCTCCTTGCTTTAATTTTGAGTGACTTGATAGCTTTCGATGTTCTCCTCATTGACACCCACAAACTTTTGGGTCTTTGGTCAGCAGGGAGATTATTCTTGGTTCAAATGCCGACAGGTTCTCCGGCACACAGCAATTCGGTGCCCGAAATATTTCCGCGTACTTCTCCTGGAGCCCTTTCTCACGTTCCCACCCTTCCAACCAGAGGTGGAAGGGATGGGCGATTCTGGCTTTTTCGGGTCCATCGAAATGGGGGACTGCCAAATCTCTCCTTTTCTCCGCTGACATGGACACCGTTTCTGAATCTTTACCATTCGTCCGTGAGACCTGCCACTCATTCTTCTTCTCCACACTCATCGCCGATGTGGAAGGCATTGAAGCCATCGGGATTGACCTCGGTGAGGTATTATGCGTCGTCTACCTCGGCAAGATCTCCCTGACGATCCCCATCGTTGTTTCCACAGGACGCCGTTGTGGAGGGAACCGAACTCTAGGCTCTCTCCTGGGTCATTGTCCTCCTGTCGACGGAGGCTTTCCGATCGCCAACACTCTCCCTGCGAACCGAAAACCGACACTTACAGCAGAATCGCCAACACAACTTCAATCTTACGAGCACAGATACTACACTTTGATCGCCTTCAAAGGTAGAAGAAATAACAAGAACACTTAACGAACGCACGGGATGTTATGCAAGACAACTCCTAAGATGGAATGTTCTATTGTGACAGGTCACTAATGTAATCTGTATTTAAGATGGAATGTTCTATTGACAAGTCTGTATTTAGACACCGTATTTTTCATTTTTTTAAGTTAACCTTTCACCTGTTACATATAATCCATTATTGGACATAATTAGAATACAATAACATTTATATTATATTTGAATAGTATCTCTTGAAAATTAAGATTCGAGGTGGGCTCATAAAACCTTACACCGACCCTGGTTTGATAATTGAAGGTAATCTTCGAACAAAGAGTTAGATTTTAGGTTTTGTTCTGTAGTCCGCTATCTGTTGACGTTTTGAATTTTCTTGCTCTCAGCTGCAAATATTTAATTCTGAGCTTCTGATTACGCATCCTGACTATTTTTTTGTTTGGTGTGCTACAGGTAAAGTTTATATTCAAGTCATCAGGCCAATATGGTTCTCCTCGAATTAGCGTGTCAAATCCCATTCTTCTGATTGAACAATGTTTTTAATCCCTCTTTTTCAAGAAGATTCGATTTTTATTTCTCTAGTAATAGCGTCGGCATTTAATAGGCCCAGAAATCAAGACACCTCAAAAATGTTAAAGCTGAACACTTCATTGGTTAGTCCTTGCTTGTAGGTAAGGGTTTTGTTTTTATAGCCTCGCTTATTGATCCTTGGCACATTTCATTGTTTGTGGCCATCAGAGGCGAGACTAGCGACATCTCACGGGAATGTTACTGTAAGTGTTCGATATAGGGTGGGATGAACAAAACGGGGACCCTCTCTGAGCAACTGCTTCAACTTCCGCGTTTTCTCAGTCTGATTATATAGGGTGTTCCATTAAAATGAATCGTAGTAAATAGGTTATTGGCAGAATTTTATTGATTTCACTATTGGATCATCTTATTCGAGTCATGGCAATTATGTTGGGGGAGGGGTGGGAAATAGTTCAAATGTCCGTCAAGGCTTCGGCGTCACACTTCCTCTCGATGGTCAAAATCTCGCAGTGACTGCAAGCACCCCGCCAAGATCTTTGCCAAAAATCTTTAACCTTGTGTTTAGCAGAGTTATGGGCTTGTAATCATCTAAGCCCTTTCCCACACTTTTGACTTTAGCGCAATCTCACCCTGAAAATCTGGTCGGGCACGGAACCAGTTTCGAACACCACCGTCAATATCGGCAAAAGATGCATAGCCTTTAAGTAATTCGTAGGGTAGACCATCAAATCCCGGAGATTTGCACATGCCGACCCACTTCAATGCCAAGTGAACTTCACCCTCCGTGATCCCACCTCTTGCTGCTTCATAGTCGGACCAAGCCGAGGAAAGTCGGGTAAATAACTTGCGAAACCCATCACCGATACGTCTTCTGGTAAAGCGGCTCTCGAACCGCCGCCGAAACGCTCCTTGCACGTATTGTCGTTCGACCTCAGAGTACGCACCTCCGGGGTCTTGACCATCTCGAATCTATAGATGGTCACCCCGACGGATCTTTTTGCGCGATTCGAAGTCTGTTCACGGCTTCGTTAAACATCTTTAACCTATACTTAAATGACCCTGGTAACGCTTTCGGCCAACCGTTCCAGGACCTGCCTAGTTAATTCTATTTCTAGATCCCCACCCCTACCTCTGCCTGAGACAGACAATCTTTAAGCGTCTTCACATTGTTAGCCTTAGCTCGGAAGAATCGATGGATATAGTCAGCGGTGAAAGACCTAATGCTATCCTTAAGCCTCTTCCACCATCCATTTTTGATACCCTCCCTACTAATTTCCGCACTAATCTAGCTAGCTGTTGCCAGAAGTTGCTTGTCCAGCCAGTCTAGGCTCTTCCATCTAACGCCACTCGGGCACTTTGTGGCTGTCTAGCCTAACCAGTGGAACGATCTAGCAAATATAGATCCCTCCTGTCTCTCCACCGTCCAGTTTCTTGCTCTTGAAGTAAACGTCGCGGTTCCTTTTACTTTTTCATTTTCCTTCGTTGGGTTGGAAGGAGCTGGTTGTTGCTTTTCTACTCCTCCTCCTCCTCTGCTACCGCCTTTTCCTTAACCGGTGCTACCGAGGTTTCCAGTGTCAGCACAGATTCTTTGTAGGTCACGACTTTGGCAGATGTCCTGCCACCCAACATGTCCGACAGTGTGTCCTGCTCTCTACTGTAACAATTTTTTTTTTACCCCGGTAGATTAGAATTAGTCTCAGTAGAATCGTCTTAGCCTCCTCTTCAGAAAAGCACGTCCCACATGGCACGGGATTGCTTACCAATATTTTAGCAACATTTTATGCTTGTGAGGGTCTCGTCCATCATCTTCACAGATGCCAATGAACTTCCGCGTCTTCCCGTCGGTTGTTCGTAAGGAGATCGTTCTGGCCGGCATAACATTTTAGTGCCTCCGGTATAGTAACGAGTTCATTAACTCCAATGAACTCCTGGTACTTTAGACGCATTTGGTCGGTGGAGACTGCGCCCCGCATTTTTTTTTTCACTAGTCTTCTAAACGGTTGGTACTTGAGGTACCATGGATTCAACATTTTACTGGGGGAGACTCAGCCATTGTGGTCTAACCCCAGCAAAACGCAGTGTAACCCAAATCAGTTAACCAAACCGCAATAAAAGACAAAATTAGAGGTATAAAAAATACACTATTCACGATCCAATCACTCATTACAATTTCTTCATTCACCACCAGAACCCATCCGTCACCTTCCAATCTCACACACCAATACCACATATTTTCTGTGGCACTCAAAAGATGGAACAAAACCCATGACATAAAAAAATTGGTTTTATCTACAATAATAGGAAAATACTTAAAATTTAATAACAAAAGGCGGGAATGAAATACCCAACCAAAATAACAAAATATTCAAATTGAAATCAACAGCCGCGTTAGTAGGACTTGTTTACCCCACAAACTTTCAGAATGACTGCTGTATTCCGGCAAACGGCGAAATCAAGTTGCACATTCGATAAGACGGGAAGGAGAAAATAAATAGAATTGGAAAATCAAAGACTAACCGAGTCAAAAGTGAACCAATAACGAACTGGAGGATTGGGAATCTGACTTGGATCATAACAAGGAAAGCCGGGAACAGGCTAGGAACGCATTAACTCACATTAACTCGGTAACAAAAGAAAACCAACTTAGCCAGGATAATGTTCGCAGAAAACCACCCCATTGTACTAAAGACTGGGGCCTCATTCAAGCGAACCAGAATTGCTACAGTCAACCACCATTTGCTAAAATCTGGTCGATATCAACCGCTTTCAATCAGATCTGATCTTTATCTTAAGCTGATGCTGAAAGAATCTAATCAAATGCTGAGATTAATGTTCATATAGCAATATCCGGGCACTAAAATAGATTTCCGTGCAAAAATCACAGGTTCATGAGCTTCAAAACAGTAGAAAATGCTTGCCTGAAGTTAAAGCGAAAAACCTTGGAAAAAAAACAGCATAGGCGAATGAGATTTCCGACATTTCTAAGCTTAGATGGACCGGCCACGGCAGGTCAGAATGTTCGTGCTTTCCACCGAACACCTTACGATTAATCTAACTTGTAATGTGGCATCACCCGTAAGAAAGTCAAGTTTGCTTGTAGTAGCTACCACTTCGGCCACCTGGCCACATTGGGGGAAGAGTTCTTGAGGAGGTCCCTGCACATCCATAGGCATCCCGTGCAAGGTAACTCGAATCTTGCCGGTGCCCATGTATTCCGTTTGGTTGTTAGTGTTCTGCCAACTGCTTCGCCTCCTCCTCCGTTGTAGCAGGACGTCTCGCATGTCATGGCTTCTTCTTGCCAACATTTTAGCCGGACGCTTAGGCTTTTGATGGCCTCCTTCAGTTTCCTGCTACCCATAACAAACTTCTGTGTTTTTGTGTCTTTGGTTAGCAGGGAAATGATCATTGTTTCCAGTGCTTGCACCCTGATTTACCGGAGACGAACTGCTAATATTTTTCTTTTTTATAGAGGCTAAACACGCCTCATCATTCTTGGAGGAATTTAGCCCCCTCCCCGAAGCTGAGGTCGAAGGTACAGGCGTATTCGGCCTTTGGGCCTCCGCCATCTTTGACGGTACTTCCAAACTCTTTAAAATCGTCTGTTGCCTGCTGGGAACTGGACTACCAGAAAAGAAAAATGAAAAATTAGTCACAATTAGCGTCAAGTTTCCGTACGAAAAGAATTCGAGCTGTAACTTAATACAGATCGCGACACAAAACACACAACGAAACCACTTAGCGGTTTGGGGATCACTTCCTTTCTCGACGTTCACGTGATTTATTGTATATACTATACAACTTTGGCACAAGACCAATGATTGGTTGGGACAAAACCGAGACTGGTGATCAGTAACTATCCTGTACCTAGCTAAACCGATTCACGACCCAATCATTCTTTGCAATTTTCCATTCACCATGAAAGCCCATCCATCGTCAATTAATCCACCATACACCATAATACCTCAGTTCCCCTTACAGCAGGACATGAAAAATCTCCTGTCCACGAAACAGAACAAAAACAAGGACAAAATGTACGTAAACAAATCAAAAACTCACTCGTTCCTCGTAATATTTACGTGGACTACCACGTGTTGAAAAAAAAATAAAAACAATCCACATATCGTTTTCACATTCGCTACCCAGTCGTTTCCAGAATTCAAACAAAATCGAGAAGTGCCCGAAATGCATTACTGTTTCCCGAACTTTAACACGTGTTGTCTGCTCTACACCTTTCCCGGTTGAAATTACCAAAGACTGAAGTTGTTATTTCTGAAAGAAAATTAAAGAAACGACGTTAAAACTTAATTCCCATTTAAAATTAGTTATTGGAACACCTATTTAAGCCGGAGAAAGCCTTCAAAACCTCATCTACCATTCCCAAAATTTGCCGGGAACCTGAACCAGTTCGTTAGTCGTCTACATCATTGTCGCCAAACTTGAATAACAGGTAATTTAAAGCCTATATCCGATTTCCATACTGCTTTGTTCTTTGTCTGACCAGGAGACATGTGGCGAACATGTTAAATGGAAGGTTTGCTTTCTATTTTGTTGCCTACAAATAGGCTTCGTTGCCTCTTCTGGTTTGGTGTGATTTTGCTGGAGAGGAATAGAGCTGTGATACGAGGGGAGTGAGCACCATTTTGAGGGAGACATTTGCAGAGCTGTGGCATGCTAATTTAAGGTGAATGAGAAGAAGCTGTTTTATGGGGAAACTTCGGCTGTAATGGAAGATTGTGGACGAGGTGTACTTGATTTTTTTTTCTTTTCTTTTTTTTTTTTGAAGTCGTCTTGGAAGATGACCTGGTTACAGTAGGATGGGGTCTTTATTTTCGGAAGGAATGGAGATGGTTTCTAATGGACGGGGTGCTCTTAAAATTAAAAAGTTAAAATTTAATGTTCTTTATCTTAAGGGTTTGTCATATCCTGGGTCGTACTATGTTGATCAAATTTCTCTGTATAGCTAACCGGAGTCTCACCCTAGTCCTGTTCGAGCCTTGTCCCTTGGAGGGGGGCTTCTGGGGACCGAGATTCCACAGCTTAGTGCTTCCTCCTTACTCTTCCCAATGACTTGATATTCCTTTGCATTGTTCACTTTCTCCTGCAAAGCAATGTGGTCTTTGAGTGAGATCCAACCGGAACTTTCGATCTATCATCAGTTCAAACACCACACTCATCTACTTCCTAGTTCAGAGTACTATTTACTTAGGGCATAATTACTTATTACTTAGGGGTATGTCAATGCAATATGACTATACATTCTCCGAATATGAGGAATTTCATGTACTGTGACCTTGGCCCGACGCTGTCGTGGGTATTCGTGCGGATAATGTACACGGTGATCAGATCACGAGGGGTCGTATCCACGCAGTCCTCAGAGTGAGCGCAATAGTACGTCTCACATGAAATATCCGTTCTCATTTATGATCTGTTGGGGGTTTAACTCCCAAGGATATCAGTGATTTCATCAATGTATCTTTTATGCACAGATAAATTTTCCGTTTTTGCTTGTCGAGCAGAAAGATCGACACGGTTATTTCTAAAATGCGTTTTGTACTCACGGTCGACCAGTAGCCTGCCATCGGTAATTCGATGAGGTACTGCTTGGCTCTCTCAATGAACACCGTCATATCGACAATGCATTTCGGAGGGAAACTCCAAATAGTGATTTTTCCAGCCGTTACACCGGTGTTTTCTTTCATCTTCTCGCTGGTACTTTTTCTTTGTTTTCAGCAAAAGGGGAGGGAGAATTTATTTTGCCTTCATAGGACTCCCACATTTGAAGATTTCTTTTCAGGGGGATGGAATTTCAGCCTCATTTCCACCTGTATTGCAGATTAGTGTGACCACCCTTTTCGGGGCGTCAGGAAAATTTTGTGAATCCTCTACACTTTTCCCATCTCTATTGGGACTCTCGACTTCTCTCATAACAAGAGAAAACTCCTGAACAGGCTAGGAAGGTATTCAATCACATTAACGAGGTACACAAAAGAAATTAACTTTACCAGTAGAATGTTCGTAAGAAATCACCCCGTTGTACTAAAAGATTGACCCCATTCAAGCGAACCAGACTTGCTAGAGTCACTCACCATTTGCTAAAATCTGTCGATATCAATCGCTTTCAATCTGATCTTTATCTTGAGTTGATGCTGAAAGAATTCAATCAAATGCTGATAAGAATAACATTCATATAGCAAGATACACCTCTTGCACGTCGTCCAAATCACTATTCGTATAATGGCAGAACAAACGGTAAACGTGACGCATTATCACATTCACACGCGAGATAATAATGAGTGGAAAGATAAGGCAACGTGAACGACTGAATGAAGCGGAAAGAAAACCACTTTATCTTGGTTTGATTTGCTATCATTTGTTTTTCAAGTCACAATATTTTTTCCTACAGGCACTAAAATAGACTTCGTGTAAAGATCACAGGTTCATGAGCTTCATTATTTATTGTACATATGTACAAATATGGCACAAAGCCGAATTTGGGGATGGGGAAGGCTGGTCTTCATCTGTCCTAGTTTAACTTAGCTATTCACTTTCGTTGACCCTGACACACAATAAACCTTTACACCATAATACCGCATTTTTATTTCTAGCATTCTTTCTACGTCCACCATAATACCAGCGGCTCTAAGGGTCCTACTTGACTCCAATATGTACAATTTTCAGTGGAGGGCATGGGCAGAAAATAACATTTAAAAATTTCCCCAAATGTTTATATACAATGATACAATATATACACAAGAAATTAACAAAATCGTATTAGTAATAAAAGCCAGGTTCATGAGCTTCAAACAGAAAATGCTTGCCTGAAGTTAAAGCGAAAAAAAGAAACCCTGGAAAGGGAGAAAGATACACCAGGATAGGCGAAGGAGATTCTGGATTTTTCTAAGCTTTTCCATTATTTTCTTTATGGAAGCAGAACATTGAACAAAAGCAAAAAAAAACTTTAAAATTCATCACTAAAAGTTGTAATATAGTATTCACTGAAATTCAAATGTCCCTTGTAGGATAAGAATCACCATCACCGAAATTAGATAGATATTCGCTCAATATTTATCCTTTTACGTTATAACACTTTCTTTTTCAAAGTTCTCCAGCCCAAATATTTCAATAGCTTCCGTATTCACAATAGAACTTTCTGTGTTTTCAGACAAGTAGTTAAAAGACACTTTTAGTCCAATAGGTTTCACACTCAGCTTGGAAAGCCAAGAGAAAAGGCCATAGGGTTCCAAAAGAAACAGCCATAGTTATTTACTAAAGAACACTGAGGAGGGCAACAGATTTGCCACCACCAATATGTTAGCAACAAAATGTTTGCTGGTGGTCGTACCAGGCCCAGAAGACGGAAATGAACTTCGTCTCAACAGATCATCTCGCCACAATCATCAGAGGGTTGGCCAGATTCCATCTGAGACACCGAATAGTCGAATAGCTTTATCAACTTTCTCATCTCTATATTTTTTTTCTTTCGATATTGGTCTCACATCTTTGAAGATCTTTGCAGACACCCACGCCTCTTTCCGACAACCAGAATTCCTAAAATTAAGCATAAAATTTCAAGAAATTTGAAAAAACTGCTTGAGACTAGTACATAAAATTTTGAACCAGTGGTTTTTTATATTTTACTGATTGGCAGAATGTTTTCTGCCAAATTAAATGACAACTTTGCTGGAACATGTCTTCAGTGTATATCATGTGTCAGTTTGTTTTTCAGTAGTTTATTGGCAGCGCATTTTTGGCAAGCAGGTTTTTGGTCAGTGCTCGATATCAAAATAAAGATTAAGCTTAAACAGAATTAATATTGAAAAAATGTCACAAGTAGTATTAATTTTATTCGTGTCAAATTTGAAATTCCGTGAAGGTAAAAAAATAAAAACGTGAAGACATTACAATAATGCCTTCACAGAACTACGAAGCTCGTATGACTGAAATAAGCTCTTATACAGCGAGAGATCACCGATCTTGAAAAAGCTACTTAAGGTATTTGTAAATATCAAGACATGAAAGTAAAAGTGGGGCGGGGAAAAGTAAATGAATAAAAGTATCTTACCTTTTGACCTGAGGCGATTTCGCGCGGCTTCCAGTTGCCGTCTTTCTTTCCAAAGTTAATAGTAATATTTCTTTGCTTTTCTTTCAGATATGAAAGAAAATCGTTTTTTCTTGATGTACTTAGGTTGCCTCATCGAATGTTCTCTTTTTTAGGCCTTTTGTCATCCTTCGGAGGTCCTGGAAGAGCATCGCTCATGTCTTCCTCCTTTCTCTTTCCTGGTGGTTATGATGAGCTTTTTCCCACGTTGCTTATCCTATTCTGTTTATTTTCCCCGTTTCCTCGGCTAAAGGCACTTTAAAGAAATAAATCGATATACACAATCAAAATTAAGTCGGTAGCTCTGTAAATCCGCAATACCTAAAATTTAATATGAAACTTTAAAAATTAATCTTAAACCATTTTTTATAACCAGTCTTTAAAGACCCAAGAGCATCGTCATGCCCTTCCTCCTTTCTTCCAGGAAGTTATGATGGCTTTTTCCTCCTGGCGCATACATGTTTTGGTAAAAGCGCTTTAAAAACCAAAATCAATATACATTGTTTCTGTGGACGACAGGTCGCTTTCAACTGCCATTCTGTCAACCTGGACAGATATTTCCCTTTTGGAGATAATTTCTTTTTCTTGGAAGGGGTATTTTGTGCTTTTGCAATAGGTTAGTGTAGGTTGAAAAAGGCTTCACTTTCGCAGCATATGTTAGCCGTTCTGGTGAAGCTTGATTTGATGGTCCTTCCAACTTCACCGTTTTACTTTGTCCAGAAAACTTCTCCGTGTTTCATGACTTTCCCTTGTCATCTCTTTTCAAAGATGAAGAGCGGGGCGCAGGCACTTCATCAGTATCTATTTTTTTCTCCTCTGTTGTGGCCACTTTAACCTTTTGGGAGGACGGCTGTTACTGTTTTCCTGCTGTCCCTTTTTTTTTTAGGTGGGGGCGATCTTTTATTCTGTGGGACATTTTGATTAGATGGTGGAGGTTTTGCTTTCGGGCTCTTTCGCCCTGCCATTCACCATCTGCCTTGTCCTTCTTTGCTGCTTGTTTAGGCTACTGAGTCTTGTTCTACTTGGGCTCTTGAGTCGATTGTGTCTGGTTTTAGTCGAGCCAACAGTAAGGCCTTCCGCCCTCCACAACAACATAGATCGACCGGCCATTGGCAGGTCAGAATGTTCAAGTGTTTCACCGAACTGCTTACGGCTTAATGTCACTTGTAGTGTTCCATCACCCGTAAGGAAGTCAGGTTTGCTCATAATAGCTACCACGTCGGCCACACCTAGCCATACTGGGGGAAAAAGTCTTCGAGGTGGTCCTCAGTAATATCTATGGGCACCCCACAAGGTAACTCGAGTCTTGCGGTGCCCATGTATTCCGTTTAGTTGTTAGTGTGGCTCCTGCCAACTGCCTCGCATTCTCCTCTGTCGGTAGCAGGACATCTCACAGTATTACTTTTCTGCCAAACATCTTAGCTGGAATGCTCAGGCTTTTGATGGCCTCCTTCCTCAGTTTCCCTGTTCACCCATAACAAAGCGAGTTTTGGATCTTTGGTTAACAGGGAAATAATCCTTTTTTTTCTCCGTTGTTTGCTGTTCATTTACTGAGATGAACTGATAGTATTTTCTTTATAGAGGCTAAATACGCCTCATTCTATTTTAGGAGTTTGGCCCCTCCCTAAGCTGGAGGTCACCGAAGGTACATGCGTGTCCGGACTTTATGGGGCCTCCGCCATCTTTGATGGTACTTCCAAACTTTGTTTTCGTCTGTTGCTTGCTGAAAACTGGACGACCAGGAAAGAAAATGAAAATTAGTCACAATTAGGTCAAGTTGGTATACGAAAAAATCGGCCCGTAACTTAATACAGAACTCTACATAAACCCAGCAAACGAAACCACTTAGCGGTTGGGGGCTCACTCTTTCCTCGACGTTCACGTGATTTATTGTATATACTTACAATGATTGGTGGGGACAAAAACCGAGGCTGGTCATCAATAACTATCCTATACCTAGCTAATCCAACTCAGACTTAATCAATCTTTGAATTTTCCATTCACCATGAAAAGCCATCCATCGTCAAATTAATCCACCATGCATCATTACCTCAGTCTCCTCAACAGGACACAGCGAAAATTTTCTGTCCCCAAAACGGAACAAAAACAAGGACGAAATGTACGTTAAATCAGATCAGAACTCAATCGTTCCTCGCAATAAACAATGGTAGTCCACGTAAATATGAAGTCCACGTTAAAAAAATCCGCATTGTTTTTACATCTGCTCGAACTGAATTCCTATTTAAAATTGAAGTCATAGTTATTGGAACACTTATTTAGGTCGAAGAGTCTTCAATGCCTCATCTACCATTCCCTAAATTTGCCAGGAGCCTAGCCAGTTCGCATTACTGAAAACACCCGCCGTCGCCTATATCCGATTTCCATACTGCTTGGTTCTTTCGTCTGGTCCGCTAACATACGGTAGACATCTTCGGTGTTAAATGGAAGGCGGCTTATTTTGTTGTCCACAAATAAGCTTCGTTGCCCTCTTCTGGTTTGTGTGATTTCGAGATGGCTGATAGGAGGAGTGAGGACCTTTTGGGTGGAGACATATTTTGCGGGATGTGGTCAGTGGATAACACTGGCATGCTAATTTGCCTGTGCTGGGGTGAAGGGAAACGTCGGCTGTGATGGAAGATTGTGGACGAGGTGTACTTGACTTTGTTTTTCAGGAGTCATCTTGGAAGGCGACTTAGTTACAGCAGGATGGGGTCCTTATTTTGGAAAGGAGTAGTGGTGGTGTGATGTAGTCTAATGGACGGGATGCTCTTACATTAAGTTTTAACTTTTTAAAAATTTTCTTTAATCTTAGTTTTTTTTTTATATCCTGGGTCGTACTTTTATACTCGATCAAGTTTCTCTGTATAGCTAAGCAAACTCTTACCCCTAATACTGTTCGAGCCTTTGTCCTTGAGGGGGGGCTTCAGGGGACCGAGATTACACAGCTGAGTGCTTCCCTGTTACTCTTTCTACGACTTGCTATTCCTTGCATTATTCACCTTCTCCTGCACAGGTAATGTGGTCTTTGAGTGATATCGAACCAGAACTTTTTGCCACCGGTACCGGCCACAGACAGGCAGACCTATTACTGGCGCCACGAAAAAAATATTCAGTTCGAGGAGGATTGGTATCGACGGGACTTCAATGGGAGAGCTTTGTTTTTTTGTTTCTTGTTTTTCCGATTTAAAACATTTAATTTGTAAAAAAAAAAAAGTGCAGATAACTGCACTTTAATATTTGATTCCACGACACAGGATGGAAAACATGTGAGCTGTGTTATTGACAACCCTGACAATTTCCCATCTTGTGTCGTTGGAATGCCTTCGAGGCGGATGTGCACATTCAGTCAGTTATGCCATACGAAACACGCTTGGGCGATCATGTCTCTTTCGAGACATGACTGACTGGGCAGAAGATTAGCACATTACAGACTCTATAAAAAGAACTTGGCACAAATAGGCTCACTGTCAACTGGTCAATGTTGAGGACAGTTGGAATGTAATTATCTCCAAAATTAAAAACTGCCTATTGACCGAGTCCCTGTAAACCATGCAACAGTAAATCTACTTAAAAAGGAGTGCAAGAGACAGAAATAAATGAATTCCAGTGCAACTTACACCCTCTTGAACCTGTTTCGTTGAAGATGAGGAAAGTCCTGAGAGATTGTCATTTCCAATTGTGTGTCTCAATGAGTGTCTAGCATGGCGAATTATTGTGGCCATGAATTCCCTCCGGTATTCCACCAAATTTGGGCTTGTAAACACAACGAAGTCTTTTCTTCAACAAATGCTTCCATTGTCCCAAATTCCTAGATACTGAGGGAACGGCTTCATCATTTTCCATCTTGGCCCAACTTTGCTATTTCATGGGGAAAATAAGCAATGGGCCTTGGATTATACCTTCTACACTGATATCGATAGCCAAAAGACTTCTGGCGTTGACACCCTGAATATTGTCAAGGGTGTCACAATTTGAAGGTACTGTCAGAGACCCCAAAACGTGATCCTTCCACGATAAAGATTTGTTTGGAAATCCTACCGTACAGTAATATCAAAGAATCAATACTGATTCACCTAAGAACAAACCTTTATTCCAGAAAATGGTGACTGCCTGCTTTAAAAGCAGAAGTCTTGAGTAGGCAGTATCAAAAAAGTTCATGTTCGATTCTTTGTGTGAGTCAAATACAACATCGGTGAGGCAGCACACCATGCTGGCTGAAAGCATCATCGCGTCTTTTGTGAACGGAAGAAGCTTCGCTAAACGCGGTATGTCTCCAGCATAAGTGATATAATAAAGGCCAAGCGAAACTGGGTCAGAAAATGCATCATTGTCTTGATGCCCAGCAGTTTCACTGACAGCCGAAGGTGCACTTTAAATACAGCAGGCCGAGGACTGGACCAAAAAAAGGTGGGCAGGTGAAGGTGTACAGGGAAGAGATAAGTAGGAGAAAGATGAAAAGCAGCAAAAATTGAAAAGATCGCAGCTGCAGAATAAACTCCAAACCTTCAAAAGTGTGCAGATGTCTGTCTTTAAAAAGTGAATTTCCGAAATATGCAGAAGGACTGCATGACATATTGCATGGCCAAATAGTTGGACAGACGATATAATCTATTCGGACAATTGATGGCATAAATCATGCTTATGTTGGCCACATTAATTTTCTAGATCCATTTCAAGATTTCATGTTAATGATGTAGCTGATTGCTATGAATTGAACAAATATGAAGTTGGTGCTGACTACATCATGCAGGACCTTTACTTGGAAAAGCAGCTCAAAAGTGAGGGTTGAACAGCCAGTTAGGAAATTCGCTAGTAACAATCACAAACGGCCGTTTTCAGGGCCACAATATTCCCTGGAAAGTCTCCGAATACACGTTATTAAATAGAAAACATCCGGGCACTAAAATACCATGTAAAAAAAAAAAAAAAAATCATTCAAGAGCTTCTGCACACAGAAAATGCTTGCCTGAAGTAAAAGCAAAAAGTAACCCTGGTAATGGAGACAAATACACCAGGATAGGCGAAAGAGATTTTGGACTTCCTTTCCTAAGCTTTAGTCCATTGCTTTTGAAAGCCAACAGAAAAGGCCATAGGGTTCCAGAAGAAACAGCCAAGTAGTTATTTCAAGTCATTATAGGTAAGCACGGACGATCCTGTTAGCAACAAAACGTATTGCTGTTGGTCGTGTGTGTTCAGACTGGAAGATCGAAATGAACTTCAATGTCTCAACATTGATGGCCTCTTCACAATCATCAAAGGACTGGCCAGAACTTGGCGATCTCTGAGGAGACAATTCGAGTTGTTGAATAGCTTCTCATCAATTTTTAATCTCCTATATTTTCTCGGTATTGATCTGTCATAAGTTTGTGAACCTTGGCAGACATCCCGCACCTGTTTCCAGATAACCAGAACTCTTAAAATTATCGATAAAAAATAATTGAAATATACCCAAGAAATTTGAAAAACAGCTTGAGACACAAATACATTTGAACAGAATGTTATTTTTTTCCATTTTTCTGATTGGCGGAAAGTTTCGTGCCAAATTGACAGATGACCGTAACCCTGCTGAACGTGTCTTCAGCATATGTGTTATATTGTATTGATGCTTAGTGTCAAAATTGATGTTTTTTTGTTTTTTTTTTTTTCAGTAGTTTGTTAGGAAGGCATTTTTGGCAAGCAGATTTATCATATAAAGTGCTTGATAGCAAGATAAGCGTTAAACCGGAGAACTTTGTCACCTGAGTATTGTCAATTTCAGTCGTGCCGACTTCGAAATTCTGTGGACGGCCAAAAAAATAAATAAATAAAAAACGGAAGACTGAAGATCGTAATAATGCCTTCAAATAACTTCGAAGTTGTCATGACTGAAATAATCTCTACATACACACAGGCAGACACACACAAAATTTTGAAAAGCTAGTTAAGGTATTTTTAAATATTCAAAGGTATGAAAGTAAAGCTGGGGGGAAAAATAACTTTCTTTTTACCGTTTGGATCTTTAAGCGAGTTCGGCCTGCCCTTTCTTTCCAAAGTTATATATTTTTTGCTTTTTCTTTCAGATATGAAAGTTTTTTTCTTTCCCTTTTGGAGGTACTTCCTTACCTCCTCCAATATTTTCTTTTGAGTGGCCATTTTGCCATCCCTCACTGCAGAAACCAGTTCACGGAGAGCTCGGAAGAGCATCGTCATGCCCTTCCTCCTTTCTCTTTCCAGGTGGTTATGATGGGCTTTTTCCACCTGGCTTATACATTCCCTTTTCTTCATTTCCCGGTTCCTCTCAGCTAAAATCACTTCAAAGAAAATAACTTGTTTTCTGTGGGATAACAGTAAGCTTCTGTCTACCTGAAAGATATCTCACCCTTTGGGAATGATTTCTTTTCTTGGTAGGGTAAAAGCGGTATTTTTTTTCTCTTGCTAGGGAGGTGAGTGGAATGAGTGTGAAGGGAAGGCGAATGTTTTTGTGGGAAGCAACGGAGTGTTCTTGAGTTTCGCAGCATAGATTTTGGTCGTTCTGGCGAAGTAGGGACGGAAGCTAATTTTGATGGTCCTTCCGGCTTCTCCACCCCTACTTCGTCCAGAAAACTTCTCCCTGTTTCATGCCTTTTCCCTCGTCATCCTCTGTCTTTTTAGCGCCCATGTTCATGGCTTCGTCAGACAATTATCAAGTGTCGTCACATTGATAAGTCTTAGCTAGGGCGATTCTATAGCTATAGTCAAAGGTAGAAAGACCCAATTCATTTTTAAGCCTCTCCCACTATCTATTCCCGATAACCACCTCCACTAATCTAGTTAGCTGTTGCCGGAATTCTAGCTGGTCAAGTAAAGACAAGTTGAACTTCCAGTGTCCAGCCAATCTAGGCTCACGATCTAACGTCACTCGGGCTCAAACGAGTTTGTTTCACTAGTTAGGCTACTTGACCACAATAAAGTAGATCTAGATCGGCTCCTTCTCACTAACATTTTATCCAGATAGCCGTCTACCCAGATAGTTAGCTATCTATATCCCCGGATATCTATATTCCGCCCAGGGTGATCGACCCGGTATCTATCGACGAGGCCGAAATCATCGATCAGATCAACCAGGCTACGATCACTCGACCTCCCGCTATCTCCCCCTGCCCCTACCTAACTTGGGGTCCAGAACGGCATTCCAGTCCCAACTAAACTGATCGCGAAGAACTCACCAGGAACAGCCCGAACTGACGGAAAAACGGGATACGCTTGTCCCGGTCGTTGGGAGCACACGTTACGTTTAACCAATCAGGAAACATCACGGGCCTGCTGTTTTCCGTATAATGAATACAGCACACGAGCATCAACTTTGCAAACGATGTGTCTCCTGGATCGCAGCCCCATCTAATCCGAAGGACAAGAGACCACGAAGCAGGCTGGCAGCCTTAACCCGATCTCTCAGGCCTCTTACATTCAAGATGACTCTTTATGGCTATACTAAATCGAAATCTGCGGGAGAAGACACCGGATTGTCTCAGGCTATCGCTACTCATATCGGACGTAATTCGTCGTTCTGAGTCAATGCCACCGATGTCCATAGAATGTGAGTTTCTTAACACCCCTATATCAAGAGGGATGGATCAAAACTAGACCAACCTGCATAATGTAGACATTTATTTCAATTCTGGAGACACAATTTCAGCCATCCTGAGGTCGAAAAAACTTTCGCTCTCCGAACTGTGATCCCATACTTTCAGAATGCTACCCTCACGGGAATTAGGGTGATCACCCTGGGGTCGTTCCTGGGGTTCTCATTCGATTTCCTATATACAGCAGTATATTTTAAACAAAGGCCTTAGGAGGGCCTGCTTTTTTGGATGAAAGGACCTCTCCAGGACTTGTCTGTCCACTTAATACACTTTTTCCGTCACGAAATCATTTCTTTGCACCTTTTTAATTTTGAAAGGGCTGCGGAAAAGTTTAAGGGAGGGAGTAGAAAGACTCGAAAGAGGGAAGAAGAATGTTAATTTGTTTTGCAGGGGCAGATTGATCTTTGCTGCCAACCAGGGCTTTTCTGCGTTTTCCCTCGTCCGCTTCACCGATGACAGCCGAGCCGCGGAGGGGGGCATTTCTTTGCATTCCATCTCTGCTGCTTATTTTGTAGTCACCACTGGTTCATGTTGCTTTCTAGTTTGTTTGTTTTTTTTGTTTTTTTTTTCCTCAAGGTAACCTTACTTTTTGTCTTGCTGAGAAGGACGGGACGACGCTTCCCCACCCCTCCTCACTACAGGCTATTCATTCGCTGGTTCCAGGCTGGTATTGTCTGCCGCTACCACCACTTCATCAGCTGCTACAATCTCTTCTCCGTCACCGATGCTACCGGTTTCGCCACCGAGCTTTTTGGGCACATTTTTGCCAAGTGCCCTGCTACCCCACACGTTCAGCAGTAGGGCTTTCTTCTCTTCACTACGACGAATATCCCTTACCCTACACAACAATATATCGGGGATCCTTATTAATTCTTTCAGTTTAGTACCACTTGCAGTTCGAAATCCTCTGGGTACTCCCGTTTAACTGACTATCCGATTCACCTCCTCCACCAAACCGAACTGTGCGAAAAAGCTTCCACAGTCGTCGTTGGATGTATCAAGTGGCACTCCAAGCGACGAAGACAGTCGGACTTCGTCTTATGCCTAAATATTCAATTTGTAATCTGTTACTTTACCGACCATACCTGCTAGACCTTCGCCTCTTCCTCAGTTGCAAGAATCATATCCCAAATTGAACGGGAACGCTTTGGCTAAAATTTTCAGATTATGTAGCGCCCTTTCCCCCTGTTGACACCGACAGCTTTTCACGTCTGGTGTCAACAGGGAGATTCTCTTTGCTGCAACGATATCAAACAATCCGGATTGTAATGAATTGCCGTTATTTTACTTTCGTTTGGTCATAGTTACCCATTTTCTTATTTGTTTTCTCGACCGTTTTTGTTCAAACGTACGGTGTTTTAGACGATACCGTTACTCTCGTTGGGGAGACTCATCCATTGTGGTCTCACCATAGCAAGAAAAACGAAAGTTCACAAAAATCATGCACAGATTCAAAAATTAAACGAAAACAAAAAGAAATGTAGAAAGAAACTTGCTCAAAATACAAAGTATTTTTTCGGAATAAAATACTACGCGCTTAATCTGCGAAAGAGATAAGCGCATATTTGTTTTTACAGTAGTTTTTTGCACAAGGCCGAAAGGGGGATGGGATGAGGTTGGTACTCTTTTACTTCCCTATACCTAGCTAAGCAGATTCACGACTCCATCACTAATTACAATTTCTTGATTCACCACAAGAACCCATCCATCACTACCCAATTCTTCACGCACCACAATACCATATATTTACAGGGACACCTAAAAAAAGTGGGGAAACCAAACAAATGTCGATATAACTTGCTTCTATGTGCAATATAAAAATATATTCAATGATATGAAAAGAGGAGGGAATAAAATGCTCAAAAACAAACTGACGGAAAAACGAGACACTCG
>JBBBDQ010016748.1:0-14547 GCA_037127315.1 Ascarosepion bandense | reverse complement strand
TTCTGGCTAATGTTTAATAAAAATTGTTTCAAGATAGAAAATAAACTAATTGGTGTTGTTCCAATATTTATACTTTCTCCAATTTGTTCATTTTACATCTTGATTTGTGGTCAGACGGAGTATGGTATGTGGCATAATTCAAGTAATCTTTATTCTGAAATTATTTCAGATAGAAAATAGCTAATTGATGTTAAATTTACCAATATTTACATCCAATTTGTTTTACCTCGCGGACGTAGATGGTTGGAGATCAATGGTATACTTTAGCTAATTCAGCTGTGTTTGTTGATGTTCAAGATGAAAATAGTATTGAAATAATGCATTACCAGCTATTGCTCGATTTTGTTTCTTTACATCTGAAGGACGCTTAGATGATTGAGAGTCTATCGCTCTAATAACGCTAATTCTGGCTAATGTTTATTAACATAATTTCAAGATAGAAAATAATAGTCAGTGTTAAATTTTATTAATATTTACATCCGTTTGTTTCTTTTGTCTGGGACATAAAATGTTTCGGAATCATCGGTATTAGCTAATTCAGCTACGTATTTGTTAATTATTTCAAGATAGAAAAATAAACTAATTGGTGTTAAATTTACCAATATTGCATCGTTTTGTTGTACATCAGAATATGAATGGTTGAGTCATCGGTATCAACAGCTAATTCGCTAATATTAATTCAAATTGTTCAAGATAAATAATAATTAGGTGACAAATTTTACCAATATTTTACATCCAATTTCTTCTTTTACATCATGAATAGATAGTTGGAGATCATAATGTATCCAACAGCTAATTCTGGCTGAATGTTTGTAAAATTGTTCCAGATAAAAGGTAAACTAATTGGTGTTAATTTACCAATATTTATCGTGTTGTTTCTTTACCACATCACCAGTTAATTGGTTAGAATCGCATCAGTATCAACAGCCTTAATTCTGGCTAGTAACTGGTAAAATTGTTCAAGATAGAAAATAACGAATTGATGTTAAATTTACCAATGATACATCCAATTTGTTTCTTTTTATCTTGGTGTGAATCGTTGGAATCATCGAAGCTGTCAACAGCTAATTCTGGCTAATGTTTATGCGATATTCAAGATAAATAAACTAATTGATGTTAAATTTTACCAATATATTTGTAAATTTGTTTCTTTTTTACATCTTTAGGTGAATAAATTGGAATCATCAGTATCAACAGCTAATTCTAGCTAATGTTAATTAAAATTATTTCAAGATAGAAAACAATAATTGATGTTAAATTTACCAATATTTGTCGGTTGTTTCTTTACATCGCGGACGCCGATAATTGGAATCATCGGTATCAACAGCTAATTCTGGTAATGTTTGTAAATTATTTAAAGATAGAAAATAAACTAATTGATGTTAAATTTACCAATATTTACATCATTTTGTTTTATATTTCCTCTTAGGACATCCGATAGCTGAATTATATCATCAGTATAACGGCTAATTCTTGCTTCTAAAGGTTATTCGCGATGACTAAAGATGCAAGAAATAAACTAATTGATGTTAAATTTACCAATATTTGTCAATTTGTTCTTTATCGCGGACGTAGATGGTTGGAGATCATCAGTATCAACAGCTAATTCTGGCTAATGTTAATTAAAATTATTTCAAGAATGAAAAATAAACTAATTGATGTTAAATTTACCAATGTTGCCATCCAATTTGTTTCTTTACATCCTTGAACGTAGATAGCTGGGGAATCATCAGTATCAACAGCTAATTCTGGCTAATGTTTACTTATTAAAATTATTTCCAGATAGAAAATAAACTAATTGATGTTAAATTTACAATATTTTATCAGAAGTTTAACTATTTACATCAGGACGTAGATGATTGGAATTAAATGGTATCAACGTATTCATAGGCGTAATGTTTATTGAAATTATTTTAGAAGATAGAAAATAAACTGATGATGTTAAATTTACCAAATGACCCGCAGCCAATTTGAAACATTTTATCGCAGACGTAAATCAGTTGATCCTGTCAGTATAAGCAGCCTAATTCTGGCTAATCTTGTTAAATTAACAAGATGAAAACAGCGAAAAAGATTGATGTTAAATTTTACCAATATTTACGCCAATTTGGCATTCTTTACATCGCGGACGATAAGTTGGAGATCATCATTGTCAGCAGCTAATTCTGGCTAATGTTTATTAAAATTATTTCAAGATGAAAATGACTGAACTGATGTTAAAATTTATAATATTTACCATCCAATTTTAACATATTTTGCACCATCATGAACGTAGATGGCTGGAGATAATCGGTATACTTGGCGTAATTCTGGCTAATGTTGTCGTTGTTCAAGATAGAAAATATTAATTTGGTGTTGGTTACCAATATTTGTCCAATTTTGTTGTCTGCACATCATAGGACATAGATAGTTGGAGATCTCAGTATCAACAGCTAATTCTGGCTAATGTTTATTAAAATTATTTCAAAGATGAAAATAAACTAATTGATGTTAAATTTACCAATATTTACATCAAATTTGTTTCTACATCACCGGACATAGATCGTTGGAATATCGAAGCCCTTCAACAGCTAATTCTGGCTAATGTTTATTAAAATTATTTCAAGATAGAAAAAACTAATTGATGTTGAAATTTTCCAATATTTACATCCAATTTATTTCTTTATCATAGACGTAAATCGTTGGGAGTATATTATCAACAATATTCTGGCTAATGTTTATTAAAATTATTTCAAGATAGAAAATAAACTAATTAGTGTTAATTTACCAATATTTATGTGATTGTTTACTTTACATCGCGGACGTGAATGGTTTAGGAATAGTATTTATCAAACTAATTAGCTAATATTTGTTAAATTATCAAGATAAGAAAATAAACTAATTGATGTTAAGATTGCCAATGTTACATCCAAGTTTTTTTTGTTTCTTTACATCATGAGACATGAATGATTGGAGATGTCATTATCTGTAGCTAATTCTGGCTAATGTTTATTAAAATTATTTCAAGATAGAGAAGTAAACACTAATTGATGTTAAATTTACCAATATTTACATCATTTGGTAACTGTTTACATCATGAAGGATGTGAAGTGGTTGGAGATCATCAGTATCAACAGCTAATTCTGGCTTCGTGTTTATTAAAATTATTTCAGATAGAAAATAAACTAATTGATGTTCAATTGCAATATTTACATCTATTTGTTTCCCTTCCTTTTCACATCTTTTGGACGTGAAATGAGTGTATCAGTATCAACAGCTAATTCTGGCTAATGTTTATTAAAATTATTTCAAGATAGAAAATAAACTAATTGATGTTAAATTTACCAATATTACATATTTTATGACTTTTCTTTACATCATGGACGTGAATCTAGTTGGAGATCTCAACAGTATCAACAGCTGTTCTGGCTAATGTTTGTTGGTATTTCAGAATGAAAATAACTAGGTAGTGTTAAATTTGTGTTGTCTTTGTTTTCTATTTTCTTTATGTGAACGTAGATGGTTGGAGATGTCAGTATCAACTAGTCTGGCTAATGTTTATTAAAATTATTTCAAGATAGAAAATAAACTAATTGATGTTAAATTTACCAATATTTACATCTGTTGTTTTCAACCTTCACATCGCGGACGTAGATAGTTGGAGATCATCAGTATCAACACAGCTAATTCTGGCTAATGTTTGTTAAAGTGCTAAGATAGAAAATAAACTAATTGATGTTAAATTTTAATATTTACGTCTATTTGTTTCTTTACCATCGCAGACATAATTCAGCTGGAATATATCAGTATCAACAGCTAATTCTGGCTAATGTTAATTAAAATTATTTCAGTAGAAAATAAACTAATTGTTAAATTTACCAATATTACATCCATTTGTTCTTTATACTTGAGGACATAGATAGTTGGAAGATCCATCATTATAACTTAGCTAATTCTGGCTAATGTTTATTAAAATTATTTCAAGATAGAAAATAAACTAATTGATGTTAAATTTTACCAATATTTACATCCAATTTTGTTTTCATACACATCATGGACATCAGGTGGTTGGAGATCTCTATTAGTATCATAGCTAATTTAGCTAATGTTTTATTAAAATTATTTAGATAGAAAATAAACTAATTGATGTTCAAATTTACCAATATTTTTACATCCAATATATTCTCTATTTTATACGCGGACGTAGATGATTGAATATCAGTATCATGAAAGCTAATTAGCTACGTATTGTTGAAATTATTTCAAGATGAAAATAAAACTAATTGATGTTAAATTTACCAATATTTACATCCAATTTGTTTGTATGCATCGCGGACGTAGATAGCTGGAGATCATCAGTATCAACGATAATTCTGGCTAATGTTTGTAAATTATTTCAAGGTAAGAAAATAAACTAATTGATGTTAAATTTACCAATATTTACATAAATTTGTTTATTTTACATCTTGGACATAGATAGCTAGATGTAATCAAATGTCACCGGCTAATTCTGGCTAATGTTAATTAGGTGTTCAAAGATGAAAATAAACTAATTGATAAATTTTACCAATATTTACATCAATTTGTGCCTGTGCTATCGCGGACGTAGATAATTTAAGGATGCATCAGTATCAACAACATAATTGGCTAATGTTTATTAAAATATTTCGAATGAAAAATAAAATAATTGATCTTAAATTTACCAATATTTACATCAATTTGTTTCTTTTTCCCCGGACGTAGATGGTTGGAGATGTCGGTATCAACAGCTAATTCGTGATATTTATTAAAATTATTTCAAGATAGAAAATAAAACTAATTGATGTTAAATTTACCAATATTTACATCAATTTTGTTTCTGTATAACGGACGTAGATATTGGAGATCATCGGTATCAACAGCTAATTCTTAAACTAAATATTTTAATTGATCTTTAAAGATAGAAAATATTAATTGATGTTAAATTTCACACCAATATTTGTCGTTTGTTTCTGTACATCAATTGTAGATGATTGAATCATCCAGTATCAACAGCTAATTCTGGCTAATGTTTGTTAAAATTATTTAAAGATGAAAATAAACTAGTAGGTATTCGTTTACCAATATTTGTCCAATTTGTTCCTTTTGCATCTAGGACATGAATGTTGGGAGGTAAAATACAAGTACGCTCAACAGCCAATTCTGGCTAATATTTTATTAAAAATTATTTCAAGATAAAAAATGAAATAATTGATGTTAAATTTACCAATATTTACATCAATTTGTTTTATTTTCCGCATCATCGCAGGACGTAGACTGTTGAAGATCATCAAGGCCATCAACGACTTTAATTCATCGTATTGGTGGTGTCTTTCGGGCCAGAAAATAAACCATTGGTCTTTGTTGGTGCCAATAAATATTTTGCGTCCAATTTGTTCATACTACGGCATCGCGGACAGATGACTGGAAGTCAATGGAGGCATTAATGACTGATTCTTAATGTTTATTAAATTATTTTAAAGATAGTAAACTAATTGATGTTGTTTACGCAATATTTACGTCAATTTGTTTCTTTACGTCGAGACGTAGATAATGAGTCATCAATCAAGCTAATTCTGTCATCATTTGTTAAAATTATTTCAAGATGAAAAATAAACTAGTAGGTGTTGTTGTGTTTGCATCAATTTTTGTTTTCTGCATATGGAACGTGAAATGGTTGATCGTCATTATCAAGCTAATTCAGCTGTGTTTATTAAATTATTTAGATGAAAATAATGAATGATTATTCAAATTTGTAATATTTTGTCCAATTTACGTTTGTTTCTTGCTACCTTGTAGGACATGAATGATTGGTCATCAGTGTCAACAGCTAATTATATTTCAATGTTGATTAAAATTATTTCAAGAATGAAAATAAACGTTGATGTTGAATTTACCAATGTTTGTCAATTTTGTTTTCTTTATCAGAGACGTAGATAGTTGGAATCCATCGGTATCTCAGCAACCCAGTTCTGACGTTAATGTTAATTAAGGTGTTGAAGATAAGAAAATAAACTAGAATGATGTTGATTTATGAAAATGGTACGTCCAATTTTGTTTCTTTTCATCATGAGACGCGTAGATGATTGGAGATCGTCATCATCAACATTAATTCTGGCTAATGTTTGTTAAGGCTGTTTCGAATGAAAAATAATAATTGATATTAAATTTTGCAATATTTGCATCCAATTTTGTTTCTTTACATCATAGACGTGAATAGTTTGAGAATCATCGTGTCAACGACTAATTTCTACCAAGCTAAATATTTATTAAATTATTTTCAAGATGAAAAATAGTAATTTGATGTTAAATTTACCAATATTTGTCCAGACTTTGTTTCTTTACATCTTAAGACATGAATATAATTTGAAGTCATCAATGTCAACCTTAGCTAATTGACTATTGTTGTTAAAATTGTTTCAAGATGAAAAATAAACCATTGATCATGACAGAATTTACCAATATTTACACTTAAATTTTCATTTCCTTTTTACATGGACGTAAATCGTTGAAATCTATTAGTATCAACAATAGAACTGTGCTAATGTTTGTTAAAATTGTTGAGGCCAACAAAGAAAAATAAACTAATTGATCATTAAATTTACCAATATTTACATCGACGTTTGTTTCATATGCATCATGAACATGATGGTACATTTGGAATCATCGGTATCGGCAATATAAATTACCAGCTGTTTTATAAAGTGCTGGAAATGAAAACTAAACTGTTCAATTGTTCCAATTTTAATATTTGTCCAATTTTGTTTTCTACCTTTATCTGGAGCATACGAATGATTGGAGATCTGTCCGTTGTCAACTTCATTAGTAATGTTTATTAAAATGACTGAATGAAAAATAAACCAAATGGTGTTAAATTTACCAATATTTGCATCTATTTTACATTTTGTTTCTTTATCACTGACGTTGCTCCAATCAGCTGAGATGTCGATATCAACGACTGAAACTACAGCCCAATGTTTGTTAATTGTTTAAAGATAAGAAAATAATTAATTGATGTTAAATTTACCAATATTTACATTAAATTTGTTCCTTTACATGCAGACGTGAATAGTTGAGTCATCAGTATCAACAGCTAATTCTGTTGTTTATTAAAATTATTTGAGTAAAGACAATAATTGGGTATTGGTTATCAATATTTATCAGTTTTGTTTACATGCATCTTGAAGGAGGACGTGAATGGTTGGAGATTAGTAGGTATCAGCAATAATTCTAGCTAATGTTTGTTAAAATTGTTTCAAGACAGAAATATTAATTGGTGTTGTTCACCAACCATTTGTCCAGTTTGTTTTATATATGCATCATGGAACGTAGATGGTTGAGTCATCAGTGTCCTAATAGCGCTAATTCTGTTAAATATTAGTTAAAATGTTTTATAAGATGAAAATAAATAATGATGTTAATTTTACAATGTTCGTCAATTTGTTTGCCACTGCTTTATCGCAGACGTGAATGGTTGAAATCATCGACATCAACAGCTAATTGTATTTTTAATATTTGCATTAGGTATTTCAGAATGAAAATAAATAGTGTTGGATACATAATGTTTGCAATCAATTTTGTTGTCTTCCCCATCAGGACGTAGAATAGTTGAATCATCATTATCAACAGCTAATTCTGACTAATGTTTATTTAAAATTGTTTCAGAATGAAAATAAACTAATTGATGTTAAATTTTGTAATGTTTGTCCGTTTTTGTTTTATTACATATGGACGTGAATGATTGAGTCTCTGATAGTAACAGCTAATTTAGCTAATGTTTGTTAAAAATTGTTTCAAGGTAAGAAAAATAATGGTCCAGTGTTAAATTTTCCAATATTTGCATCAATTTTGTTTTACCTTTTTACATGTGAGACGTAGATGATTGGGGAGTCGTCAGTATCAACATTAATTCTGGTAATATTTGCATTAAATTGTTTTAAAGATATAAATAAACCAATTGATGTTGAAATTTGTAATATTTGCATCAGTTTGTTTTCATATTTTATCATAAGACGTAAAATGGTTGGGAGATCATCGTTATCAACAGCTAATTCTGGCGCAATATTTGTTAAAATTGTTCAAAGATATGAAAAATAATACATTGATGTAAATTTACCATCATTTGTCAATTTTTTGTTCTTTTGCATCGCGGACGTAGATGATTGCAGGATCATCGTGTATCAACAGCTAATCTGGTAAGTATTGCGGTCAAAATTGTTGGAATAAATAATAATTGGTGTTGAGTTACAATATTTGCGTCGTTTCATTTTCTTTGGCGTCCATAGGACGTTCGATAGCGGAAGTTAAATGAAGTATAAACGACTAATTCAGCTAATAATTTGGTAATTGTTTCGAATGAAAAATAATACAATTGATCTTGAAATTGCCAATATTTTGTCCAATTTTGTTCTACATATGTTCCTCTGGAACGTAGATGGTTGAGGATCGTCGGTATCAACAGCTAATTCGCTAATGTTTGTCGTTATTTCAGAATGAAAATATTAATTGATCATTTATAATCATTTGCGTCAATTTTGTTTCTGTTTTACAATAGGACGACGATCAGTTGGAATTAATGGTATCAGCAATAATTCTGTTTTCATCTAAAGCTGTTAATTGTTTTAAGTGAAAAATAAACTAAATTGATCATTGATTTACCAATATTTGATAATTTGTTCTTCTTTATCATAGGACATACGATAATGGAATCGTCAGTGTCCAACATTGATTCAATAATGTTGATTGATCCTTTCGGAATGAAAATAAAGCGGTGATGTTCGATTACCAGTATTTGTCCGATTTTGTTAACACCGTCTTGGACGTGAGTCAGCTGGTCCATCGGTATCGGCAGCTAATTCAGCTCGTGTTTGACCATTCTTTAAGATAGAAAATAAACTAATTGATGTTGATTACCAACAATTTGCATCTGATTTCGTTTTTCATCTTGAGACGTGAATAGTAGGAGGATATAATCGGTATCAGCAATGATTATTCAATGTTTATTAAAATTATTTCAAGATAGAAAATAAACTAATTGATGTTGTTTAATGTTTACATCCAATTTGTTCCTCGCAAGTTTAATAGATGATTGGAGGATCTAAATGTCATTATCAACAGCTAATTGGCTAATGTTAATTAAAATTATTTCAAGATAAGAAAATATAAACTAATTGATGTTGGTACAATATTTATCCAATTTGTTGCCTCTTTACATCGCGGACGTAGATGGTTGGAGATTACATCGAGTATCAACATGTAATTCTGGCTAATGTTAATTATTATTTCAAGATAGAAAATAAACTAATTGATGTTAAATTTACAATATTTGCATCTGGTGCCATTTTCTATGCCCCACATCGCGGACATAGATGGTTGGAGATCATCAGTATCTAACGACTAATTCTAGCTAATGTTAATTAAAATTATTAGAATGAAAAATAAACTAATTGATGTTAAATTTGCAATATTTTTTCAATTTGTTTTTTTTATAAAGGACATCTAAATATTGGTGATCTCATCAGTATCAACAATAATTATTTAATGTTTATTAAAATTATTTCAAGATGAAAATAAACTAATTGATGCTAAATTTACCAATGTTTAAAACCAATTTTGTTTTATTTTATCGCGGACATAGATGGTTGGAGATCATCAGTATAACGGCTAATTCTGGCTAATGTTAATTAAAATTATTTCAAGATAGAAAATGACTAATTGATGTTAAATTTACCAACTATTTATAAATTTTTGTTTTACCTATTTGCATCTTGGATGATAGTTGGGGGTCATCAGTATCAACAGCTAATTCTGGCTAATGTTTATTAAAATTATTTCAAGATAGAAAATAATGAGCTGGAGTATTAATTTGCAATATTTGTCAATTTGAACTTTTCTACTGGCATCATGAACGGAGTAATGGAATCCATTCTAATTATCAACAGCTAATTCTGGCTAATGTTTGTCCGTTATTTCAAGATGAAAAATGACTTCGATGATGTTAAATTTACCAATATTTACATCGAACTTTGTTTCTTTACCGTATAGGACGTAGATGGTTGGAGATGTAATTGTCCTTTAGCTAATTCACAATAATGTTTATTTAAAATTGTTCCAAGATAGAAAATATTAATTGATGTGCATTTGTGTTTACAATTTTTTTCTACATCATGGACATGAATACGTTTGGAATCATAGTATCAACATCATTCTAAAACGTGTTGGCGTTAAAATTATTTCAAGATAGAAAATAAACTAATTGATGTTAAATTTTACAATGTTTACATCGTTTTGTTTCTTTTTACATCATGGACGTAGATGATTGAGGGTCATCAGTATCAACGAATAATTCTGGCTAATGTTTGGTAAATTATTTAAGATATGAAAATAAACTAATTGATGTTAAATTTACCAATATTTACATCGAACGTTTGTTCTACCATATATTTTGCATCTTGGAACGTAGATAGTTGGAAAGGATCTGCATCAGTATCATATTAATTCTGGCCCAATGTTTATTAATTATTTCAAGATAGAAAATAAATATGATGCGATGTAAATTTACCAATATTTACATCAATTTGTTTCTTTGTCCGCGGACGTAGATAGTTGGAGATGTCAGTATCACCGTATTCTGGCTAATGTTCTTAAAATTATTTCAAGATAAAAATAAATAATTGATATTAAAATTTACAGCATTTTTACATTAATTGTTCCTTTTTACATCGCAGACGTAGATGACGGAATCCTCGATGTCTGTTAGCAGCTAATTAGCTAATGTTTTATTAAAATTATTTCAAGATAGAAAAATAATAAAATTGATCCTTAGATTTACCAATATTTACATCCAATTTGTTTTTGCCTATTTTGCATAGCGGACGTAGATGGCTGGAGATCATCAGTACTAAAGCTAATTCTGTTAATGTTTGTTAATTATTTCAAGATAGAAAATAAACTAATTGATGTTAAATTTACCAATATTTACATCTATTTTATTTTCTTTTACATACGAGACATGAACAAGTTGAATCATCAGTATCAACAGCTAATTCTGGCTATTCATTAAAATTATTTCAAGATAGAAAATAAACTAATTGATTAAATTTACCAATGTTTATCCAATTTTGTTCTATATATTTCCATCGGACGTGAATAGTTGAAATCACCGTCAGTATCAACAACTCGACTAAACAATGGCTTTGATAAAGGTAACAAGATGAAAATGAATGATGAATATTAAATTTACCAATATTTATTAATTTCTCTATTTTGTCTGGAAGACCTTGAATAATTGAAGTCGTCAGTATCAATACTAATTCTGTTAATATTTGTCGTGTTCAAGTGAAAAATAAATAATTGATGTTAGAATTACAATATTTACATCCAATTTTGTTCTACCTTTACATGTAGGACGTAGACCGATTGCGGTCATCAGTATCAGCTAATTCTGGCTAATGTTTGGTAATTATTTCAAGATAGAAAAATATAACTAATTGATGTTAAATTTTCAATATTTACATCCAATTTGTTTCTTCCGCAGACGCTCATTAGTTGAATTAAATGGTACATCAACAACTAATTCTGGCTAATGTTTATTAAAATTATTTCAAGATAGAAAAATAAACTAATTGATGTTAAATTTACCAATATTTTACATCCAATTTGTTTCTTTACATCGCGGACGTAGATAGTTGGAGATCATCGGTATCAACACCTTCAATTCTGGCTAATGTTTGTTAAAATTGTTTTCAAGATAAATATATTAATTGATGTTAAATTTACCAATATTTACATTAATTTTGTTTACCTACACTTTATAGAGACGTAGATGGTTGGAAGTCTCATCAGTATCAGCAACTAATTCGGCTAATGTTAATTAATTATTTCAAGATAGAAATAAACTGGGTGATGTTAAATTTGCCAATATTTACATCCAAGTTTGTTTCTTTATATCTCAAGACGTTGATAATGGAGATCATCAGTATCAACATGGCGTAATTCTGGCTAATGTTTATTAAAATTATTTCAAGATAGAAAATAAACTAATTGATGTTAAATTTACCAATATTTACATCCAATTTTATTTATTTACATCGCAGACATAAAATGGTGGAGATGTATCAGTATCAACAACAGCTAATTCTGGCCTACAATGTTTGTTAAATTATTTCAAGATGAAAATGACTAATTGATGTTAAATTTACCAATAAATACAATTTGTTTCTACATATGGACGTAGATGGTTGGAGATGTCATCAGTATCTAACGTGTCATTCTGGCCAATGTTACTAATTATTTCAAGATAGAAAATAAACTAATTAGTGTTAAATTTTACCAATATTTACATCCAATTTGTTTTACTGTTTAAATACCAGACGTAGATAGCTGGAGATCATCAGTGTCGCTAATTCTGGCTAATGTTAGTAAAATTATTTCAAGATAGAAAATAAACTAATTGATGTTAAATTTTACAATATTTACATCCAATTTTGTTTCTACGCTCTATGGACGTAGATGGCTGAGAATCCATCGATGTCAACAGCTAATTCTGGCTAATGTTTATTAAAAATTATTTCAGATAGAAAATAAACTAATTGATGTTAAATTTACCAATATTGTCAATTTGTTTTTTTATATGGGGCGGAGCGTGAATATTGGAGGTCATCGGTATCAGCAAAAACAATTCTGGCTAATGTTTATTAAAATTATTTCAAGATAGAAAATAAACTAATTGATGTTAAATTTACCAATATTTACATCCAATTTGTTTCTTTACAACATCGCGGACACGTAGATGGTTGGAGATCATCGGTATCAACAGCTAATTCTGGCTAATGTTAATTGATGTTTTGAAATGAAAATATAAACTAATTGATATTTAAATTTACAATATTTGTCAATTTTTACATTCTTTATCTTTGGAACGTAGATGATTCAGGATATTAGTATCGCTAATTCTGGCTAATGTTGATTAAAATTGTTCAAGATAACAGAAATAAACTAATTGATGTTAAATTTACCAATATTTACATTAATTTGTTCCTTTACATCATGAACGTAGATGGTTAGGAAGTCTGTAGTATCGCTTCGCTAATTCTATTAAATATTTAATTGAAATTATTCAAGATAGAAAATAAACTAATTGATGTTAAATTTACCAATATTTACATCCAATTTATTTTCCTTTTTATCTTGAACCTTGAATAAACTGGTGATGTCAATGTCATAGCTAATTCTAACTAATGTTTATTAAAATTATTTCAAGATAGAAAATAAACTAATGATGTTAAATTTTACCAATATTTACATCCAAGTTGTTTCTTTATATGGACAATAGATAATTCAAGTGTCTCATCAGTATCAATAATTCTGGCTAATGTTAATTAAAATGTTTCAAGATGAAAATATTAATTGATGTTAGAATTTGCAATATTTATCAATTTTTGTTTCTTCATCTTAAATGAGACGTAGATAGTTGGAGATCTCTGTCAGTATCAACATTAATTACAGTAATGTTTATTAAATTATTTCAAGATAGAAAATAAACTAATTGATGTTAAATTTCAATATTTACATCGAATTTTTGTTTTCCTTTTTGTATCATATGGACGACAGATGACTGGAGATCATCAGTATCGCGGTAATTCAAAGCTAATGTTTATTAAAATTATTTCAAGATGAAAAACAAACTAATTGATGTTAAATTTTCCAATATTTACATCAATTTGTTTCTACCATCATGAAGACGTAGATGGTTAAGGATGTCGGTATCAACAGCTAATTCTGGCTAATGTTTGTTAAAATTATTTCAAGGTAATATTAATTAGTGTTAATTTACCAATATTTACATCCAATTTTTGTTTCTTTACATCGAGACGTAGATGGTTGGAGATCATCAGTATCAACAGCTAATTCTGGCTAATGGTAATTAAAATTATTTCAAGATAGAAAATAAACTAATTGATGTTAAATTTACAATATTTACATCGAACATTCTATGTATCGCAGACGTAGATGGTTGGAGATCTCGTAAGTATCAACGGCTAATTCTGGCTAATGTTTATTAAAATTATTTGCCAAGATGAAAATAAACTAATTGATGTTAAATTTAATATTTAAAATGAATTTCTGTTTCTTTATGTGGACGTAGATGATTAAGGAGATCCTAGTAGGTATCAACAGCTAATTCTGGCTAATGTTTAAAATTATTTCAAGATAAGAGAAAATAAACTAATTGATATTAAATTTACCAATATTTACATCAATTTGTTTCTTTACATCGCGGACGTAGATGATTTGGAGATCATCAGTATCAACAGCTAATTCTGGCTAATGTTTATTAGAATTATTTCAAGATAGAAAATAAACTAATTGATGTTAAATTTACCAATAATTTGTCCAATTTTGTTCTTTACATCGGACGTAGATAACTGGAGATCATCAGTGTCAACAGCTAATTCATTAATGTTTATTAGTGTTCAAGATACTGAGAAAATAAAATGGTGTTAAATTTACCAATATTTGCATCAGTTGACTTATTTGTGCGGACGTAGA
>JBBBDQ010016744.1:0-10250 GCA_037127315.1 Ascarosepion bandense | reverse complement strand
TATATGTACATGTTTGTATATTTATATAAAACCATTTGTGTATGCATAAGCAAAGTTCTCTAATATATACATATGCAAACATGTACAACAAAGGAAAATCTTGACACGTAACTTGTTTCAATTTTCACAGTATTGAATGTTCAAAAGAAAAGAAAAAAAGGTGCTTAATAGTCATAATGCCAAATTAAAGGCATTTGCAGATTTTAGCTGGCTAGAAAGTGCCAATGAAATTGCCAGACATTCAAAATTGAACTTTAGAGCAAATCAGTGAAAACTTGGATAAAGTCTTCAGTTGGCCAGGTAATGTTCACTTTCACTCCCACAGGATTTGGTAACTGATGGAAAATTCATTATATAATCAGTAGATTCAATCATTGATTAACAGTTGCAAGCTTCACACACCTGACGACGTACTTAGTAACTTGCCTGGGCAAATAAAAATTCTGCATTCTGACTGGTTTCATTCTAAAATAAAATAATATACACATTTTGATAGGTATTAAGTATATATATTTAGAAAGTTAGAGATTAAATGATTGAAGTCTTTATCAGGCTTTATGTAAAAGAAAATGACTAGGAAATGCACACACACACATATATATATATATATACACATTCTCAAATTATCAATTTCAAGACATATCAAATCTAAGATTGTGGTTTTCAATTTCTTTTAATAATGGTATTAAGTTCAACAATGGGCAAGTAAAAGCCATTTAAGAAAGAATTCAAAAGAAACCAACATAATTATGTAACAGTTTTCTGAAATATACAAAAATATATGAAAGCCAAACTTTAGAAGAGTATTCATTCACATTAAAATGTTAGTTTGTGCATAATATCTAATGTGATTCTTTATAAAGAATAAATTTTGTCAAAATTATTTAAAAAGTCCAAAACAAAAAATGAATTGTAAAAAGGAAAAACATTAATTTGTAATTTTAATAGTTGAAAAGAATGTCTGGGATGTTAAGTGTTTTGAATCCAAAGCAATGTGAACTTTGAAATTCAAAAAAAAAAAAACAAAAAAAAAAAACAAAAACCTTCATTTGTTATAAAGGACTGGAAAAGAAACTATAAACTCAAACAGGATATTGATCTATTGAGATGGACGGTTTAGATACTGGTATCCTAATATGGATTCATTTAGTTACAAATTTTCAATAGAGAGACATTATTCACAAAGGTGGTTGTTAAATATGACTTGCCTCCTCATAATCGTTTGTTTTTCTTTTTAATCTTTGGCAGATTTATATCACAAAGAGGCAAGTGAAAGAAGAAATTGTTTTGAACAATATTAAAAACAAAACACAACAAAAAAAAAAGAACTTTCTGGAATCCTTTGTGCCTATTTATAGTTCCCTGCTATCAGAATAACAAAGAACTGGTATAAGGAGACTGATAGGCAATGCAACAATATGAAAATGTAATGCAAATTTACATATGTTAACAAAAAATACACAAGTTCCACATGAAGACCTATCTTACAAGCTAGGTATGTAAGATTGTGATTTAAAAAAAGGAAAAACCCCAAAAATTTTTACATTTTAGTTAACATACTTATAACTAACAAATATTTGAAAAATTTAAGTTTGTCTGCCTCAAAAAAAGAAAGTGGTTAAAATAAACCTAAAAAGCAGCTTGTATGTATTTATATACACCCTGAAAAGAAAATAAGTGTATACATAAATACAGCATTGACTTATGCATATATATGTATAAATATGAATGTGTGTTTTTGATGCATACATATATATACGTAAGTCATTATATATATATCTGCAAAATTTATTCTCTCTTTGCACATACATAAGTACACATAAATGCATATGTAGATATCCTAGCAGAAGGGCAAAAACAGTTCTGGGTTCACAAAAGATGACTGGTGTTAAAAGGGCTAGGTGCGTATTACAAGTGTGGCACGTATTCTATAAATGTGATATGTAAATTATATAATGTTATTATTTACTTTTTTTTGTACTTATCTTCTTCTTTCTTAGTTTTCATTCAGTGACTTTTCCCAAAAAAAAAAAAAATTATGAAATGTTTAAAAGTATCTAAATAATGGCATTTTAATGTCTGATAATAAAAAATCTGGAATTTTTAAAATAAAATGTTTGGTGATGGTATTTGGTAAATTGGTAATATGGATACTTTCCTGAGAATAATTTGTGTGTTTGTGTTTATAGTTTTTTTTTTTTTTATTTTTATTGGGGGTCTACCTTTTCATATTGAAAACAACTGAACAGATATTCTTTGAATTGTTTAATGATTTCTTTTCTTCTTGTATAAATGAAAACAAAATTATATATATATATGTGATATGCAATGAAGATTTTGGTTTTCAAAATGAATTAATTGTAGCTTCTCTTAAAAAAATTAGTACTCATATTTGATGATATTCTTTAAATGGCAAAATCATATTGCTTAATGATGCATAGATGCAAGAATTTGAACATTGTGAATCAAATGAAGAAAGTTATGTATTGTATAGTTGAGATAAATGCGTTCGACATTCTTTTTTTTCATTTAAGGCTAATTCATAATTATTTGGGGTATCTGGAGGTAATTTTTTTAACTAAATATACGAAATTTAATTGCAAATTAAGATCAAATGTAAAAAAAAAATACAATTTTATTGTGACTATGAAGAAGTGACATTTTTTTGTCTTTTTTGCTCATATATATATATATATATATATATAAAGTTATCTTACTGATGTCAAATGTGTTATACATTAAAACCCCCACTATAGAGCAGTAGTTAGGAAGCTAGTCTTGCAGAATATGAATTCTGCAATGTGATTTTTACTACTGTTGACTATTATATATTTTCTAAAACTTTAGAAGTTCCTATAAATCTAGTCTAGCATATACAGATAACCTCTTTGGTTAATATTTAAAAATGAGTGTATAACTCCTGCCAAAAATGGCAGCAAAATATTGGAGTGGGTTATTCGCTGTTTTCAGATTATTCCTCTTGTTTGTAACAGGAGTGTGTGTGTGTGTGTGTGTGTGTATATATATATATATGTGTGTGTGTCATCTGCAGATAAATCTATTTCACTATATCACAGCTCATCAGTATGGTTAGACATCCGATTGCTTTTTACCCAGGATCAAAACCTGACCAAATTGACGTTGGTCGGCACTCTACCTCTGAGCTATGGGCAATCGGGTAGAAGGAGGCAGAGTTTTTAGCGTGTATATTATCATTATACACACCCATATATATATATATATATATATATATATATATACGCACACACACAAACAAACAATAGCTGTCAGTAAAGAGAATGAACTGAGCTGATGTTACCTTTGTTATTGTCTCTTAATGAACTGAGTCAATGTTTCCTTGCCGTTGTCTCACTCTCACTATCTTCATGAGCAGGATAAGAGCAAAATATATCTATCTCAAACAAAGACACAAATCTTTATAATAAGATAGTTATCAGTAGAGTTACTTTAGGAGATTAAAAAAGAAAAAAATAGGTAGCCTGAATTTTATTTATTCATGACATAGGCAAATTACACTATTCATAGTGGAGACTAAATTTTCACTTTTATTCCAATTTTGTTGACTTACAAAATTGTTTAGTCAATCTAAATTTTATTTGTAAGATCTGTACATCTCCTTATTTCCCTTATCCATGAATATTCCCTTTATTCTCAAGGGCCAGTCTATAAATCAGTTGAATACTTCTTACTTGTATAGGATTCTCTTTCTAATTTCAAAATCTGATTGTTATGTTTGCATTTCTTTATGTATAGTAATAGTTGAAGCACATCTCTCCATGTTCTTTTGTGACACAACAGGATTCTTTCCCCAGATACTTCTCCCATTATTCTCTGTACTTGTCTACTAATTTACATACAATACTACACTGATATTTACTAAAGGCTTCAAGGAATAGTAAGTTGGGGTGGAGAGCCATGAAGAGACACAGCAAACAGAACAAGCAGTAGCCTTATATTTGAAACCGAGTACTATTTTACTATATACCTCTAATTTTTTTTTTTTAAACATCATCTCACCCCAAGCAAGGCATTTTACTGCCACTGTTGCACAGGGGGCTGCTATTAGAGGAAACTGATGAGAAAGAGGGGTTAGTTTTAGGAAATGAAGAGAGTAATAGACGGATGAGGATACCGAGGATGGGGTGGAGTAGATGGAAAAAGAACTTGAGAGAATGGATTTGAGTTAGTGTGGTAGATGTCTATTGACCTTTATTAAATTCCTGGAGATTGTAGCTGTCAGGGAAGCAAGTATATGAAAGGGAATTCCACAGGTGGGAAGTGCATGAAAAGGAAGCTGTTAGAGTAGAATTATGGTCACATTTTATCGGTTTCACTGTAAAAGGGTAGGACCTAGTTGCTAATCTAGTAAACATATAAGTTTTTGGTAGGGACTCAGAATGAACAGATGCTGAGAATCTAGTGACCATTCGTAGCCTATCATTTTATGCAATAACGTGGATAAGCTTTTAAATGGAAATATAAAGTGTTTCTCTCATGACGGGTTTTAATGGGCTTTGTGCTTTATGTATTTTGCAATGAATAGACCAACAAAATGTCTCTTCATGGTAATCACAGAAAGCATTATAGATTTATTTTACTTAAAAGAAATGTTGTCATATCTGATGGCAAATGCTTTAGAAAATGTAAGTGACTGAAGATAATTAATATAAAGTAATTGCCTGTAATTTAGAAGATAATTTTCATCATTCTTATATTTTTTTAAGACACTTCGTCAGGCTGATTAACAATATATTTTTTTTTTAATCATATCACCCCGAGCAAGGCGGCAATGCCACTGATGTGCAGGGGGCTACATAGGAGTGAAAAAAGAAAACTGGAAACCGCAGTCTAAACAGGAAACAAGGGATGAGCATCTTCACCTGTTCAATGGACATGGGTGGAGGTAAACTGGGCGATAGTTTAGTCTATCTACTCCAATTGAAAAAAAAATAAAAGAAAAGAGTGAGAAGATTGGAAAAGAAAAAACCGGAAACCGCATCCTAAACAGGAAACAAGGGATGAGCCTCTTCACCTGTTCAATAGATGTGAGTGGAGGTGAACCGGGTTGTAAACTAGTACTAAGTTATGATAAAAATTGAGAATTAACTTCTGTTAAAAACTAGTAATTATTGAAAGAAATTCTGATAAAATCTGGACAGAACTTTTTTTTTTTTTAAATATAAAAAAATTATTTATTTTCATTTTTTTTTTTTTTTTTTTTTTTTTGCACCTTTTTGGCCGGCAGTGCTTAACGTAAATGTTAATCAATGTTCCGTATAAAATGCTAATCAGCACCCAATTAAAAAAAAAAATCTGATCAACAGCACATTAAAACAGCCCTCCATAAAAATCCAACCAGTACTCATTAAAAATACTAATCAATGCTCTATTAAAAAAAAAATGTTAATGTGTTATAAAAAAAAAAAAAAAAAAAAAAAAAAAAATTGTCATCTATACAGAGATTATATAATAAAATTCAGTTGAATTGTATTTTTCGTTTCCACCGTTGTGAAAAGCCTTTTCAAATAAAGTTTTATTTCTAAATCCAGGTAATCTCCAAAGAGCCTTCAATAAGTAACTTTGGTTTTTACTATCAGACTTATGAGAATAAGGCAAGGTAGGATATAATTCTACCACATACAGATTCCTAACTCCCTCCTAAACTATGATCCTTTCAAGAATGAAGTTAGGTGCCTACCTGTAAAATGGCATGTTGTGCCTTGATCTGTTCTCCCAGGGTCAGTCATTAAAACAAAACACCCCTAAACAGAAAAGAAAAAAATAAGCACAAAAACTGCCTTTTCATCATCATCAATTTTTACATTCCTTAAATATTAAAAGCCTAAAAATAAAAGGCTTTCATCTTTATATTTCAAGCTATTTGCATATACTATGAAGAAGGAAAAAAAGAATCACTAAAACAAAAAAAAAAAAAAGAAAAAAAAATGCTACTCTTAGTCTTTCATTTTGCTGAAAATTGAAATCTTCAAGAATTTTATTTCAGTCACCAGTTTAAATTTATTTTCAAATTCTTCCACCTTGCTGGCAAGTTTGGAAGCTGGCATTTTGTTGTTTTTTTTGTTTTACACAAACTAGTTGGTTGTTTATTTAAGGTTTATTCCCTTTTGTGTTTAGGACTGGCTCCTATGCAAAGGAACTCTCTTTTACAAATACACTTTTTGTTGACAGTCACCAATGGATGAGTTTGGTTTTACTTGACTTTTGGAAGCATATCAAATCGTTATGATGTTTTTTTTTTTTCTGACCATATCTTGTGTTGTATTCATTCACTGGTTTGTAAAAGAAAGATAATTAAGACTTAAGCAATGTATAATAAGACTTAAACTTTCCAGGGTGCTGTGGTGGGAGTGCTTCAGCCATCTCACTCTGCAGGAAAACAGTGCAAAAGATGACTAAATTTGTCTTCTTGGCCTCAAACTGTGTCAGTGCAATTGAACTTGAACTCGCATTTGTCTAAAATAATAGTTATCAAAATAAATCAGGAAACTATTTCCTCTTCACATCAAGACATTAGCTTAAAATTTGACGCAAGTCTTATACGTGGAAAAGGTCTATTTTATTACAGAAAACAAGCAAACACAAAAATAAGTACTTAAAAAGAAATTATCAAAAGGTAGGAAAACGTGTTTACACTAGGATAAAAGACTTTTAAAATTATATTTTATTGAATTCAATATAAAGTAATTGCCTGTAATTTAGAAGATTGAAAGGATTAGATAAAAATACGAAAGAGTGGGAAATCTTAAAAGTTAACTGTTGACTTGGCCTTTCCACTTTTAACCTATGACTTTCTTTGTACCATGCTTGTGTAAATTTTACTTTACATGTAATGTATCCTGGTGATAACTATTGATAGGTAAAATCCAAAACTGGTATTCTTTAAAAATTACTTTTTCAACAAACACAAAAACAATAATGATGAGGTGGGCAGAATTAACTTTACAGATATGCTCAATGCTGGTTCCCTGCCAAGTTTTGTAAGAGCCGTTACACAGATTTACAGATCTTTTTAATATTTTCAGAGAAATAACTTTTCATATTGTTCTCTAATTAGCTCCTTTAATTCAACTTCAGTCAATGAAAGTAATAAAAGTCGAAGCACAGAAATTCTGCTATTCCATGTAAAATATAGAATGAGATTCACATTGTAATATATTATGCATATTTTCAAGACACAGGTTAATTATGATTGCACATGGTACCTTGAGGTGTAGTGGCTAATTAGAGAAATTGGTTTAAAGTTAACCCTGATAATAATGTTTTTCAAGAAATGTTTCTGTACTCTGACCCTTTTATAAACAATTAATATGCATTTATTGTTATGGCTTAAGCTTCTGTTGGCTATTTATAGCCAGAACATATTTAGGATTGTAGGAAAAGTTACTTTACAGGACTCCATGTTTGCAAGTGGTCACCCATGTAGATACTGACCAATTTTGATGCTGCTTAACTTTTGCAGTTGATCAAAAAGCATTGTTTTTTGTTTTTTTACTGGAAAAGGGATTTAATATAAAGAAATGTTTTGTTTTACTTTTAAGTATTATATATCTTTACATTTTATAACTTCTAAAGAGCTAATCAGATATAAAACAGGTATTAATTAGTCCATACAGGAAGTAGTTGGTTGGTGTAGTTTTGCAAAATCAAATACAAACCATTGCAAAGAAAAAACATGTTACTTGGATTTCATGCTTTAAAAAGGTAAGATTTATTTTTTTAATTTTCAAAATTAAAAAAAAAAAGAAAAAAAGAAGAATCTTGTTCAGTTGTTTTAATTTTAATTTATCTAAGCAGCAAAATTGTATCAAATTCAGGTCATGCTTCATTTCTTGATGTTGTTTGTTTTTCTTGATCTTTGGAAATAAATTTTCCAGCAATTCATAAAAGTAGTAGAAATATACAAGAGAGAAAGAAAAAAACCCCAAAACAAAGTGAGATGTGATTATTTTGACCACCATAAAAAGTGCATTGCCTCAAAACACTGGATAGTATACATTATTTTTATTAAATATATTAGTGCAATATATTTAATTATACTAGTAATGGATATATTGTATAGTAGCTAATAACCTTCATTCAGTATTTATCAATTATGCAATATTAATGTTATATTGATACATATCCTTAGTTTTAAGAAATTGTAAAAATAACAAATTATCTAATAATAAATCAAGGAAATAAAAAAATTAAATTGGCAAATAACATTTTCATCAAAAATTCACTAAAAGGCAAAGTTTTCCATTTAGTTAAATTTTCACTGAAAATTTCAAAGTATTTCTAAATTTATTTTGTGAATTATTTTAAAGTGTTATTTCATCTTCACAAATCATTATACACTCAAGATATTTTGTTATTCTACTATTAAAAGACAAAATGAATTTAAATTTATTTTTTCTATGAATTTGTTGTATTTAAAAATGTTATTTGTTTCTTCAAAGTACATTCTCATTTTTTTTTCACCATATTTTAAACGGGTCAGTCTCAAATTACCTTTTAATATACTGTCAAATATTATTTCTACTATTTGAATAAAATAGTTTGATACTGGAGTTGAAATGAATATTTCATATTTAGAATCTAACATTTCCTGAAATATTTTAAGTTTATTTGTTAATAGAAATGAAAAAAAAATAGTTCTTTGTATGAAAAGTATGTGATTTAAAAAAAAAAAAAAATTGTTATTAGTTTAATGATTGCAGATGTCAGTTTCTGTCAACTGAGGTTCTTTGACCAAAATAAGAATGATAAACACTTCCTTCCGCTGCAGTTAATGGGTTTATATGCTTAATATGGTCAAATATTAATTGCATTACTTAAAAAATTTCTAATTAACAAGTCTTCACTTTCAAATTCTTGCATGCTTTGCTTGGAGACATTACAACAGTATTATGTCAAAGTGCCTGCATTTAATTTTGGTAAATTAATCAACCTACTTACCCTACCAGGATGTGTGTTGTGGTACAGTGGATATCGACCTCAACGACAAATTGGGAAGCAGAGTTCAAATTCCAGTTGAATTCTTGCATTCACTTATGCACAAATACCCTTGGGAAAGGTATTAATCCATCTCTTCCCTCTGTTATGGGTTAAATAACAGATTGGGTTCTATAGCCTTTATTGGCAACCAGTCTATCGCAGAATATACTGCAACTTACTGCAGGATAATCTTTTGCTCAGTCAGTCATGTCTCTTTTGAGACATGATTGCCCAAAACATGTATCACATATGGCACTTAACTGACATTTTTACAGTAAAACTTCAATTTTGAAATTGGAGTTTACAATCCCTGAACTTTCTGTGAGGCATAGCAGAGATAAGAGGTGCCTCTTAACTCTCTTTCCTTTCTACAGCAACACTTAAGCATTCTGCATTCTTTTCAAAAATAAAAAGCCATAGAAAAGGCTAGAGACAAGAAAGGTGTGGCTATATAAAGGGATGAGGAGAAAAAATGTGGGTATCTAATAGTGATGAGAGATAAATGGCCAAGCTGCAGTAAGGGTAATCTTGTATGATTTACAATTACAAATAATTATATTTAACCTGAGACCCGCTCATGTCTGATCTTCAGTTAAGACATAGCATAAATAAAGTAAAGACTTTTTGAGATTTTTACTCAAGGTCAACTTGCTCCATCTGCACTGGAAGATTGTGGCCCAGATTACAGGGATTTATAAAGTGGCTCTTTATCCCCCAAACATGCATGTGGGACCAAACATTAAATAGATTATGAAGAGATAAATAAACACTGAAATCTATAACAAAAACTATGTCTGTTAAAATGGAAAATGATATCCTGATTTGTGAAGTATTTATCATAATTTATTACAATATCAATTAAAATATAAAACTCAAGTAAAACCACTTTGAAAATAATTACTTCTTTGCCATTGAATTAGTTGTATTATTTTTTTCTGTTACTCTGTACTCATGATTTGTAAACAGGAATGTCTTTTGGTTAGCAGTGAAGTGGCTTCTCAATAGGGGTAAGTAAAAATTTACGTTGTCTTGGATTTGTATGTACAAGTTCATAGTGAGTATATAGATAATTAACAAACCATGAATTAATGTTGGTTGACATTTACAAAATCATTTGTATTAAGATTAATTTTTGAAATGTCCCATAATTTCCTGAAAAAAAAAATTGTATTAATTTTTTTAGACATATTTGATTATGTTATATTATTTTTATTAACATAACTAAATTTTAT
>JBBBDQ010016723.1:0-14849 GCA_037127315.1 Ascarosepion bandense | reverse complement strand
TCTTCCCCCCTCAACGGACCCCAAAGGACAACAAACGACGAAAATGTCACCTGAAAGGCGACAAATGTCCGTGGGTCCGAATCTCCTCCTCCGTCCGTCAATTCACATCGGCCAACGAATTTCCCCGAATCATCAAATTCTTTCACCGATTTGTCGTCCGCATCGCAGACAAAGACATGATCGTCTTCGTCGGTGGCGAGAATCGAGAAAATAAACCCCGGGTTCGAATCCTGCAGACGGTATTCTTTTTGAAGCTGGAAATACCCGGATGTCCCGACCGTCGTCAACTGGATGACTTCTTTTCTCAAAGACGCCAGGGAATCGTGGCACCATTTTTGGAATGTCACCGTCAATTCCGCGTTTTCGTGGGGGACAAACGATTGTGGGAGCCGCGATCTAAGCTCCGCTCGCAGCAACCTCAACCCACAAAGGACGTCGTCGTCTTGGGCGTCGTCCCTCGAAAGGTGACCCGCTTGATGGCGCCAAATCGTGATCTTCTTCAAAAGGTCGTCTCCCTCTTTAGGGAGAGGCGCCATTTTGGTCTAACTGGACAGACGTCGCCTCTCTCATATCCTCGGACAGCTCACCAAGCCGGTCACGTGTCTCTTCAAACAACGCCTCAAACTCGTCCCACATTTCGGAACATTTCGCGTCGCAATCCGTTGACAGTTTGGCCATGGATCGCCTCGTCTTCATGTTCCTCACACGGACACGGATTTCGAAATCCCGGAGGTCCTTCTCCAGGGTGGGGCCGTCCAGCTTCTCCTTCGATGCCTCCTCCCTCACGGACAACGGCCGTGGAGGGGGGCACTGGGGGGAGGTGGTCACGTGATCAACGTAACACGCGTCACAGAAGCACACGTTGCACCGGTCGCAGAAGGCGACCTTCGGTTTGCGGTGCAGTCGACACTCGTCCGACGTCATGACCCCCACGGCCTCCACCCTCGACATGCCGCCCACGTCTCTGGTTTGGTGTTTGGGAAGGAATTTCTTGTGTGATTTCTGGCAATTCTGGCAGAAGAAGAGTTTTCGACAATCATGGCACCAAATCTGGCCGGCAGATCCGGTGACGTCATCTTCCAACATGAGTCACACCACAATTCGCTAGATTCCAGGCGTTGGCGCGTCACAGTCTTCTCCAGAAATGGTGAAAGTTTCAAATGTTCACGGGTCCCACGGGGGCGTGGCACAGGGGACATTCCACGTCGTCTTGTGTCGCCGCCTGGAATTGCTTATCCAGACAGCAAGTCCGACACAAAGAATGAAGACATGGCAATGTCTTGGAGAATAATCCCAAAAGTTGGTCGCAATTCGAACAAAGGAATTTCTTTTCATCCATCGACGCCATCTTGAAATTTTCTTTTTAAAAAATCTGAAAAGAAAAAAAAATAAAGAAATTTTAAAAATTCCGAAAAATCAAAAAATATCAATTAAAAAATAAATTGGTTTCCTAAAAAAACAAATGCACTTTCTAACATCACAAAAGAAGTTGAATAGGTGAGGAGAAAAGTGAATGAATATGAGAGAGAGTGAAGAGAGAGTGGTTAACAAGAAGGGAGGGGTTCAGCAATTCGATAAGAAAGAAAGAAAGAAAGAAAGAAAGAAAGAAAGAAAGGTAAAAAGCAAAAAGAGAGAGGATGAGAGAGTAGTTATTAATAGAGAAAGAGAGGGGCAGAGCAATTCGATAAACGGAAAGAAAGAAAGGGTAAAAGAAACAAAGAGAGGGGTAGAGTGGTTATAAAAGAAGAAAAGGAGAGAGAAAGAAGAAGCAGATATAAAATTATATATATATATATGTGTGTGTGTGTGTGTGTGTGTGTGTGTGTCATATATGCATGAACAATCTTTTCCTCTTTTTAATTGATAAACGGAAAGAAAGAAAGGGTAAATAAAACAAAGAGAGGGGAAGAGAGAGGTTATCAGGAAAGAAAGAAAGAAAGAAAGAATAAAGAAAGGGTAAAAGAAACAAAGAGAGGGGAGAAGAGAGAGGTTATCAAGAAAGAAAGAAAGAATGAAAGAAAGAAAGAAAGGGTAAAAGAAAGAAAGAAATATGAATTTTATATTCTTTCGCCTGATTTCGTCTGCTTATTAAACCGACAGACAGAAAAGTTGTCTGAAAGTAAAAGAAAAAGATTTTCTTCTTTATAGACAGACCGTCCGATAGATTGATAGATAGACAGACTGATATAGAAATTGTTTATTTTGACATTTTTTAGACAAAATTAAGGAAGAAAATTTTTGTCTGAAAGAAGAAATGTTTTTTTTTCTGATAGATAGATAGATAGATAGATAGATAGATAGATAGATAGATAGATAGATAGATAGATAGATAGATAGATAGAGGAAGTATTATAAAACGAAAGAAAAAATAATTAAAGAGGCGTGGTACTTTTTTTATTAATAGGATCTTTCCTGATTTTACTGGCCTTGTGCCATAATATATCTTACGTGTCCGCTGCAACAGAATTGCGGATGAATTTATCGTCTGCTTATTGAATGTTTTCTTTTTTTTTTTCATTAACAAAATGAAAAAATTAGACAAACAGATAAATAAAAGATCGATAGATACAAATTTAGGCCAAAAAGATGAATTTAATAAAAAAAGATGACTCCCTAATTGTGATTTTGAATTTTTGCCTGAATTTAAAGCCAGACAAGTAAATCAAAAATGAAGACAGACAGACAAATTAGGCGTGGTTGTTTGTTTCCTGAAACTAGAGGAAATAATTCTGATTAATTGTCTTTTCTGTCGGGGATGAAATGATTGAAAAATAAGAAGGGAAAGAAGATTGGATGATTTGGAATGGAGAAAATTCTTACTTACATTTGATTTGAATTTTTCACTTTGGGTGAAAATTGGTTTTCGTCAAAATACGAGAGCGAATAAAAAAGTTGAAGCTTCGTCTTTGAATTCTGGCGAAGAGACCGGAAATCGTTTGAAGGATTGGACGGATGACGTCATCGGAATAGAAGGCATTTCATTGGACGAGAGTTTTGGATTATAAGGCATTTCATTGGGCGAGAGTTTTGGATTATAAGGCATTTCATTGGGCGAGAGTTTTGGATTATAAGGCATTTCATTGGGCGAGAGTTTTGGATTACAAGGCATTTCATTGGGCGAGAGTTTTGATTATAAGGCATTTCATTGGGCGAGAGTTTTGGATTATAAGGCATTTCATTGGGCGAGAGTTTTGGATTACAAGGCATTTCATTGGGCGAGAGTTTTGGATTACAAGGCATTTCATTGGGCGAGAGTTTTGGATTATAAGGCATTTCATTGGGCGAAAGTTTTATCACGTGGGGAAGAGAGAAGCGAGAGAGAAAACATGTCAAGAGAAAGAGAGGGGCGAATTCTCTACTTAGAAAACGGAGGGAGAGAGGCAAAGAAAGTGAGAGAAAGACAGAAAGAAAGAGAGAGAGGGTAAAAATATGTCACTTTTCGTTTAAAAACAGGAAATGCTTAAAAAATGTTTTTTATTCATGGAAATTCATTTTTATTTTAATTAGGATTTAATTCTTTTAAATCGAACCAAAATTTAAGTTCAAAGATGATATTTCAATTATTTAAAATGCGTTTTCCGAATGTTTTTTAAGAAATTTCATGGTGATGCGTATAAGAAGCAAACAAATAATTAAATATTAATTAGTAAAGACTTAATAAGATTTCATTTTTGGAAGTTGTTTGTATTTAATATGAATAAAAGTTATGGGTAATAAACTTATATTTTTGCATTGAAAGCTACAAAAATTCAAAATTATTTTCATAATTGTAGAAGAAAATGAAAGTCGGTTTTGTCGGTTAAATTCTCAGAAGTAAATATGTATCTAATTTTTGTGAAATTTCTAAATTAATATTTCTCACTGGAAAATAAACTGACTTATGCAATATTACATTATTCATTGTAAACATTCGTAACGATTTGGTTACCCGTTGACGAAAAACAAAATAAGATTTTTACCCAAATTTCCAACGTGTTAGAAAGGATTAAAAAGATTTTTATAAAATCACAAAAATTACTTTCATCTTTCCTCTAATAAGAAATATTTTTCTCAAAAAAATTGTTTTTGTTAAGTTTGGGGCCTTTTTTATTCCTGTTGTGCTGATTTATAAACGAATTTTGAAATGAAAGTTGCAAGAAATATTTTTCGTTTATGGGATTTTATGAAGGACTCTATTGGCATAAAAAAGAAATGATTTTATTCGAAAAATAATTAATTTTTACAAGAATTGTTTTAATTTCTTAAATTTTGATTATAATAATATGATTAATTTTTTGTACGTGGTTCAATTGCGACGAAATTTAGGATATACACATATATGTATATGCACAGTAGTAAATGCATTTAGTCAAAGTCACCTTGAATAATTTTGTTGTCACGAAAACAAGAACTTTATTTATTTCTTGTCAGACGGGGTTATTTTTATGTAATTAAATACGAATTTGGATTGATGAAGAAAAGTCATTTTTAACAAAATTTAAAATTTAACAATATTTTCAGCAATTATCCAATATTTTATAGAATTTTAGTTTAGCTTTATAACCTAAGGTTTGAAGATGTTTCATGAAAAATAAAAATTTAAATAATAATATTGGTATCACAAACTCAGAAAAATTAAATTTTGTTTTTAGGTCTTTAAGATTTTCTTCTCAGACGTTTGTCTAAAAAGAAAAATCCTCAAAAGACAAAAAGAAATTAAAGAACTTTTTTGATGGTCAGTTTGGTACTTCCAAACATTAGATAAAAATTGCCGCTACGATAATTCACCAAATTTTAAAAAAAACAAACTTTTATCGTGGAAAAATTTTAAAATTCACTTATGAAAGTTTTTTCTACAATTTTTTGTGCTATACATAATTTTTTTAAACATTATCATGAATTAATTAATGTGCCTACAGTCACAATTAATTAAAAATGAGAAAACGAAGAATTGAAAAATACTTACTTTAAATTTTCAAGGGTTTACTTGAAAAGCTGTTGAATTTAGAAACTTTCTAATAAAACACTTGAGTCAAATGAAAGGAGGAATTTTGTGGGGGTATTATCGTGTAAGGGGAACAATCCATGAAGATTGTAACTTCTAAAAATCAATATGTCACCTACAGAACATCGTACTTAATAAAAATGAACATTTTTACACACACAGCCACACACACAGACACACACACATACACACACACACACACACACAGAAAAAAAATTAAAAAGTTTTAAAAATAGAGGCCCAACGGTTTGTATTAAACTTTTCAATTTTTGACGGGCAATATAATCATCAATTCTTAACTAAAATCGAACCGCAACAAATCTTTGAAGATTTTAAGATTGTTTTTGAAACTTTAATAAAAGCAAAAATGAAAACAATTTTCAAATTTCTTTATTAATCGAAAAACATTTCTTCTTCAGACTGTAATGTCCTTCATATATATTGACCATAGACCGCAACAAAGTAAAATTTATTAAAATTTCATGAATTTACGTCGAGTCGCTGGTAACAGAAGTGAAAAAATAGTTTTTCAAAATTTAAAAATACTAATTTCAAAAATAATTTCATTTATTTGTGAATGAGTACTGAAAGTTTTATTAAAATCCGGACAATTATTTGATTTTTGCGAGAATTTCAAAATTAATGTGTTTGTCACCGGAAAAAAAGTGGGTGATGTAATCATTGCGGTTTTCCATTGTAAACAGTCGTAACATTTTGGTTACCCGCTAACTCAAATCAATACAAGATTTTCTACCAAGATTTCAAACATGTCAGAAGGAATTAAATATTTTTTAAAATAATTAAAAAAATTACTTTCATCTTTTCTCTTAATAAAAACATTTTGATGGAAAAAACTTCGTTTTATTAAGTTTGGGGCCTTTTTTACTATCAAAGACTCTCGAACCAATTATAAAAGCTTAAACATACATACATACATACATACATACATACATACATACATACATACATACGTCAAAACATATGTTCCTATCTACGTATACATGAACTCATTGTTACGAGGACTACTACGAACCTTTTAACAATCCTGTATCAGCCAAAATACATATTAATTTTATTTTTAAATCCTGAATTAATTTATATAAATTGTTGTTTGAATTTGCAGTCTTGATTTTCTTGTTTTGCTTGGCTTGCTAACAAGGCCAAATCAAACTAATCTCTTTCAAAACACATCACTGGAACTGAAAACCCACTATAATATACGTATATATATTATTTTCAACGAATTTTTATTTCGTCATGGCAAAGATGCCTGAAGGTCACTGGTCCGTAACGACGGGTCGCATGGCATTTGCTGGAGTCACTCCGACAGTGAGTCATATTTTGTAGGGTGCGACTGATAAAATGTCTGTTAAATTACACATAAATAAAAATAATACTGATGTCTTATTTTAACAGTTTTATTTGCCAAAATCTTGCAAAATATCTAGAAATAATCCTTAACTGTAGTTCATCTTTCTCCTCTTAAAAGGAGTTTTCTTGGTCTCTCGTTCAACTGCACCCCACAACTAATGATCAAGTGGTTTGCTGTCTTTGGGGTGTTTAGGTGGCCAGATGTAAGGGCGTGTGGATGTGACCGCAGGAGTTATCTGTCAGCCATGACTGGTTTCAACTACTTGTGTAACATGGTGCAGAGTCCTGTTGTCAGACATAGGGACTTCTAGCATCCACCCAATTTACCGCAGCTTAGCATTGCTTCCTCACGTACGAGCACTTCATCTTGTCTTTTTGTGGAAGTTGATTTCACTGAAAAAAGGCCAATGAAACAACTAAAGAAATCAACACGAATTGTGTGACAGAGTCGTTTTCGGGTTTACATTATATACCCTTAAAAAGAACAGACGTCATATTATTTAAATCCGAGGAACCTTTCGGCCAAATCTTATCAAGGGTTCTCGTTGGCTTTAATTTTAAGGGAATTAAGGAAAAGGACAAGGCAAAATAAATTAAATTACTTACAATGCTGGGAGACGTGTTGTTTTTCACACTAGACCTGTGTTTCCTTCCTTCAGTAAAGATAGGTTGTCCTATTTTCGAAAAAGTTCCATTGTTTACAAATTTAAATGCTGTTGTGATGCGGCATACATAGGACGTACCGATCTGAGGTTGGAGACACGGGTTTCACAACACGTCCCCGCTAATATACGTTCCAGTGGCTCTCTCAGACCTATAAGAACAACACAATCTGTTCTGGATTCCGCTATTGGCCGACATCTTTTGGACAATCAAGTTTGTGCCTCGGCATATGAGGACAGCTGGTTTACTGTCTTGCACAGCGCTCGGTCTACACATCATCTAAGTATTTTGGAAGCAATTTGCTTGAAAATTCAACAGCCGAGCCTGTGCAGACAGAAAGAGCGGTTTTTACGCTGCTTACAATTGCTGGTGAGTCTGTGAGTGTAACATTTTTTTCACTTTTAAACACTCTTGTGGAATTATATGTGTACACCCCCTTATATTTTATGTGTTTTGTTTTCAATAAATTTATTTTTAAACGAGTTCCATCGTCTCCCAGCATTGTAAGTAATTGAATTTATTTTGCCTTGTCCTTTTCCTTAATTCCTTAAAATTAAAGCCAACGTGAACCCTTGATGAGAGTTGGCTGAAAGGTTCCTCGGGTTTAAATAATATGACGTCTGTTCTTTTTAAAGACATTAGTAATTTCTGTGGGTACAAATCGTTATATATATATATATATATATATATATATATATATATATATAAAAAGAAAAACACAACACATCATTTATATTGATTATAAACTATAATTTATTTTTAAGAGCTAAAATTGGCTCATTTCATCTGACCACACCATATTCGTTCCATTCGTTATAAATATTAATCCGAATTTCTTTAAAATGAAATGGAAAGCAAGTGACATGATCTAAAACGGAGACGTTAGACTTATTTCAGTTGGTGATCACTACACTGGCCGAAAAGTGACCATAAAATCATTACACGCCCACTCACAAGCACATGAATACTTATTATATTCATATATACATTCGTCCATACTTCCACATACGTCTGATTAAAACTCATAGAAAGGAATATATATATATATATATATATATATATATATATATATATATATATATATATATATATTCTAGACATATGCTATTAAATATAAGAGACAATGAATGTCTATTATGTTCAATCATGAGCCGTTTAAATGTCGTATTTTTGCTTTAATTTCAGTTGAAAATAAAGACAAAAATTCTCCAAAATTTGGGTAATTATTTATTGATTTGCTTCTAAGCTTTCGGCTCACATGAGCCATCTTCAGAGAGGTTGTTTACACTGAAATTTCTGATTCCACTCGATATAATTTCAGTTTAAAATACACCAGTGTATTTTGATTACTGGAATTTCTTGGCTTTCAAATTGACCTAAATTTAAAGCTTGAAGATAACTTATTTATTTTAAAATTTTCAATTTAAATTTAGGTATCTAAAAAATGATTGGAGGTGCCTATATAAAATGTTATTTGTGTGTATTTGCATATATAAAAAAGTTATTTGCATGTATAAAGTTATTTGTGTGTATAAAATATGCACCTCCAGTGACTTTTTCGATATCTAAATTTAAATTAAAATTTTAAAAATAAATACACCTTCGCTTTAAAATTAGCTTTAATTGAAAGCCAGGAGATTAAATTTTACCCCGAAAGAAAATACACTGGTAAACTGAAATTATATTGATTTTAATCTAATTTTTATTAAATTTGGACAAATTAATGTTAAATTTCCCACCATTTTTGATTGATCGACACATTCTGTCAACACTATAAACAGTAGCCAAATTTCTGTTTTAAAATCTTGCAAAAATAAAATATACCTCGCTGATAGGTCATTTAAGTCAATTTTTAAAATTGAAACTTACCTTTATCTGATTTCAATCAAGTAATACTTCCTTTCTGCCAGAAATTTACAATAAAAACAACCTTTTTTAACTACGGTAGCCCTACTCAATATCACAACGATTACGTAATGCAGACGTGTTAAAAGATTTATGAGATCAGACGGAAAGTATGGTGACAATAGGGGCCAAAAAAACATAAAATTTTAATTTCTTTCTCTTTTTTTTTTTGGTTTTTAACTAAATAGTAAAATTTAAAATAATAATTTCAGCAATTATATAATATTTAATATAATTTTAGTTTACATTTGTAGCCAGACATTTGAATATGCTTTCTGAATAAATAAAAATTTAAAAGTTTAAATTTCTTTTAAAATAATTTTAATTTAATAAGAAAGAATTAAATTAAAATAACCAAACTAAGTTATTTTATGTTATTTATTAATATTTTTATCATGTATTTTTCATATTATTAAGTTCTCACTAAGTGTAAGGCATGCAAAAATATCTAATTTAATTTTTTTTATAGTAATTTTTTATAGGTGTTATAATTATGGAGACATGTTATGACTCTTATGGAACATCATACTTACTCAAAAATGGAATGTAAATGAACATATTTACACACAAACAAATTTTTGTAATTAATTTAAAAATATTTCTGCTAAATGATTTTTATTAAACTTTTCAATTTTAGATAGCTAATATGATAATCAGCTCTTAACTAAAAAGTCAATTCTTTGGAGATTTTAAAAATATTTTAAAAGCTTATATATAATTGTGAAATTTAAAAGACTTAGTTGCTAATTAGCGTTCTTTACAACTTTTCTTTAAACAATGCTGTAAAATTTGCGATATTTTGCAAGTTGTGATACATAATTAAAATTATAATCCATATATTTTATTTTTCTTTCAATGTACACCAGTTGCCCCCAGGTTGGGTATCACTCATGGGTAAAATATTTGTTTTCTGTTCCTGTTTCTCTGGCGAAAGTTAAGTGGCGCTCTGCTCTTTTGTTTTTCACTATCTTTTTTCCACCATTTTTATCTACAACTTCTTCTATTGTGAAAAGGTCCATATCAACTTTACAATCAATTCCAACACAAACTAGATTCTCATTTTGATGGACATGCTTCACATGGCTGGATAGTTTTATTCTTAGCCTTTTCTCTGTCAATTTTTGATTTATCTAAAATTATGTCCTTTAGATTTAACTTTGGGTGAAGAAGGCCCATATGTTTTAGGTCTAGCAGAAACGCATTAGCTAAGCACCAAGATTGGAAGATACATCAACTCTGATGAGTTCCATAGAATATCTTGAGATTTTTAAAAGGCTGTAAGGTCCCTTTGGCTGTCTTCCTGGGTCAAAACTGTCATCGGTTGTTCCTTCACTAGAAGATGACTGCATTGAAATATTTGGGGAAGCTTGTTCCTGTCTTTCACTCTGCCTCTACAGTCTCTCCAATTTAGCAGACATCTTTTTGTATTTTTTTATCGCACCTTTGCCGATTGGTCCCAGTTGATAACTACTTTTAACCCTGTTTTTTCCCCCTGGTCCTTTAAATAATCTGTCTCTAGTGGAACCTGAAAAATTGCAAAATTTGCATGTTTAATAATAGATCCAGAATACATGACAAATACCAATATATTATTTTATTTTCCATAAAAAGGAACATAATTGCAGGTGAATTTATAGTTTTCAATAATTCAAATGTTACAAATTGGTATTCAAATTATGCTAAATAAAAGGAATCATAGAATTAATCTACCTTCTTGTTAGGAGGACAAGTGCAGACTATGTGTCTTGTTTGAAAATTTTCTGTCTTGCACTGTACTGCAAAGTCATCAAATCTCAAGACAGGAACTTCACAGCTACAAGAAAATATATCAAACAGTTTGTCCAGCTGTTCCTTCATTCTTTTCACTTTGGTTGCTGCAAGAGATTTCCTTTGCTACTCTGTTTGGCCCTCTTATACAAAATATATTTACCTCTCTGTCCTATATGACGTTCCTTAACAAGGGCAATTGTGGATTAACTGCTTGCCAAATACTATGCTATTTCCTTGGCAATTAACTTAGAAATCTCACAATTTTTGAAGTGGGGAAAGCTGTTTTCTAGAAAATAACTAAACTGGATGACTTGTCGTAAAGTTCTGTTTTATCCAACTGACAAGGTGGACCAGCAAATTTTGTGAACCACAGGTTCAAATTGAACGTCATGCTTTTACTGACATTTTAATCTGAAAAAATAAATGGATGATAAACTAAACCAAACTGTTTTAGGCTATTTTCCAGTTTCGTATGTAAAAAAAAAAAAAGAATTGAATTAGCTTTATTGAGAAGACAGGACCAGACGACACCAGAGTCATACTAGTGTTTAGCTTAGACTAATTTTTTTTTAACAGACTTTAGCTCCTCTTTGGATAACATGAATTTATCTATAAAGGGATTTATTCTTGCTGTAGCTGTGCCGTTTTAAACGAGTGTAGTGTTTAGGGTATTTATGTATATGTATATATATATGTATATTTGCAAAACCTTTAAAACAGTTTCTTTATTTACTCATATTAACCTTTGTGGATTATCTGATTTTAAAACTATAATTTCAGAAAAACAATACTGCTTAAAAAAATTATCCCCTAAAAATAAAAGAAATAAAATTTTCTCGCTAATTTTCTGCAAAGTAATTTTTTTATTAACTAGAAAACTTGAAAATTTACGTGGTTATGTTTCGTAAAGATAAAATGTGTAGAATAAAATTATATGGGCTATTTTCTTTAAAATATAAAACTGGAATATTACCAGATTTTAATAGAAACTTCAAATAGAATTTGATGTGAAATAGAAAAACAGTGATTATCACTGCTTGGAATATAAGGCATTTCATTGGACGAGAGTTTTATCACGTGGGGAGGAGAGAAGCGAGAGAGAAAAAATACGTAACGAGAGAGAGAGAGGGGGGATTCTTTACTTAAAAAACGAGGACAGAGAGAGAGAGAGAGAGAGAAAGAGAGAGTGAGAGACAAAGGAAGTGAGAGAGAAAGACAGAAAGAAAGAGAGAGAGAGGGTAAAAATATGTCACTTTTCGTTTAAAAACAGGAAATGCTTAAAAAATGTTTTTTTATTCATAGAAATTCATTTTTATTTTAATTAGGAATTAATTCTTTTAAATCGAAGCAAAAATTTAAGTTCAAAGATGATATTTCAATTATTTAAAAATGCGTTTTCCGAATTTTTTTAAAGAAATTTCATGGTGGTGTATAAGAAGCAAACAAATAATTAAATATTAATTAGTAAAGACTTAATAAGTTTCATTTTTGGAAGTTGTTTGTATTTAATATGAATAAAAGTTATGGGTAATAAACTTATATTTTTGCATTGAAAGCTACAAAAATTCAAAAAATTATTTTCATAATTGTAGAAGAAAATGAAACTCGCTTTTGTCGGTTAAATTCTCAGAAGTAAATATGTATCTAATTTTTGTAAGAATTTCTAAATTAATATTTCTCACTGGAAAATAAACTGACTTATGCAATATTACATTATCCATTGTAAACATTCGTAACGATTTGGTTACCTGTTGACGAAAAACAAAATAAGATTTTTACCCAAATTTCCAACGTGTTAGAAAGGATTAAAAGATTTTTAAAAATCATAAAAATTACTTTCATCTTTCCTCTAATAACAAACATTTTTCTAGAAAAAATTGTTTTTGTTAAGTTTGGGGCCTTTTTTTTTATTCCTGCTGTGCTGATTTATAAACGAATTTTGAAATGAAAGTTAGATTTTCAAGGATTTATTTGAAAAAGTTGTTGAATTTAGAAATTTTCTAATAAAACACTGGAGTGTGTTAATATTTACGCTTTGGTAATGGCTTATGTGAGCCGAAAGCTTAGACCCGATAAAAAAAAATCAACAATTACTGTGATTTTTTGTTGTCTCCGTTTTAGATCAGCTCACTTGCTATTCATTTGATTTAAAAGAAATTCCGGATTAATATTTATATCGAATGGAACGAATATGGTGTGGTCTGATGAAATGAGCCAACGAGAACCCTTGATAAGAGTTGGCCGAAAGGTTCCCTTGATTTAAATAATATGACGTCTGTTCTTTTATATATATATATATAATGTAAACCCAAAACGACTCTAATATTTACAATTCGTGTTGATTTCTTTAGTTGTTTCATTGGCCTTTTTTCAATTGAAATCAACTTCCACAAAAAGACAAGATGAAGTGCTCGTACGTGAGGAAGCAATGCTAAGCTGCGGTGGGTGGATGCTAGAAGTCCCTATGTCTGACAACAGGACTCTGCACCATGTTACACAAGTAGTTGAAACCAGTCATGGCTGACAGACAATTTCTGCGGTCACATCCACACCCCTCCCTTACATCTGCCACCTAAACTCCCCAGACAGCAAACCACTTGATCATTAGTTGTGGGCAGTTGAACGAGAGACCAAGAAAACTCCTTTTAAGAGGAAAGATGAACTACAGTTAAGGATTATTTCAAGATATTTTTGCAGGATTTTGGCAAATAAAACTGTTAAAATTAGACATCAGTATTATTTTTATTTATAATTTAACAGACATTTTATCTGTCGCACCTACAAAATATGACTCACTGTTTGAGAGACTCTCAACAAAATGACACGCGACCCGTCGTTACGGACCAGTGACCTTCAGGCATATTTGTCATGAAGAAATAAAATTCGTTGAAAATAATATATACGTATATTATAGTGGGTTTTCAGTTCCACTGATGTGTTTTGAAAGAGATTAGTTTGATTTGGCCTTGTTAGCAAGCCAAGCAAAACAAGAAAATCAAGACTGCAAATTCAAACAACAATTTATATAAATTAATTCAGGTTTTACAAATAAAATTAATATGTATTTTGCTGGATACAGGATTGTTAAAAGGTTCGTAGTAGTCCTCGTAACAATGAGTTTATGTATACGTAGATAGGAACGTATGTTTGGACGTATGTATGTATGTATGTATGTATGTATGTATGTATGTATGTATGGTTAAGCTTTTATAATTGGATCGGGAGTCTTTCATAGTATGAAGTAAAAAAAGGCCCCAAAAACTTAATAAAAACGAAGTTTTTCCATCAAAATGTTTTTATTAAGAGAAAAGATGAAAGTAATTTTTAATTATTTTAAAAAATATTTAATTCTCTTCTAACATATTTGAAATCTTGGTAGAAAATCTTGTATTGATTTGAGTTGGCGGGTAACCAAAATGTTACGACCGTTTACAATGGAAAACGCAATGATTACATCACCCACTTTTTTTCCGGTGACAAACACATTAATTTTGAAATTTCGCAAAAATCAAATAATTGTCGGATTTTAATAAAACTTTCAGTCCTCATTCAAAAATAAATGAAATTATTTTCGAAATTAGTATTTTTAAAAATTTTGAAAAAATATTTTTTCACTTATGGTCAATATATATGAAGGACATTACAGTCTGAAAGAAGAAATGTTTTTTCGATTAATAAAGAAATTTTAAAAGAATTGCTTTCATTTTTGCTTTTATTAAAGTTTCAAAAATAATCTTAAAATCTTCAAAGATTTGTTGTGGTTCGATTTTTTAGTTAAGAATTGATGATTATATTGCCTGTCAAAAATTGAAAAGTTTAATACAAACCGTTGGGCCTCCCTATTTTTAAAACAATTTTATTTATTTATTTTTTTTGTGGTTGTGTGTGTGTGCGTGTAAAAATGTTCATTTTTATTAAGTACGATGTTCTGTAGGGGACATATTGATTTTAGAAGTTACAATCTTCATGGATTGTTCCCCTTACACGATAATACCCCCAATAAAAATTCTCACTTTCATTTCACTCCAGTGTTTTATTAGAAAGTTTCTAAATACAACAGCTTTTTCAAGTAAACCCTTGAAAATTTAAAGTAAGTATTTTTTCAATTCTTCGTTTTCTCATTTTTTTTTAAATTAATTGTGACTGTAGGCACATT